>SNQJ01S0116886.1:0-27701 GCA_010110895.2 Picea sitchensis | reverse complement strand
GGTCAATCACACATGAAAATATTGAGTATGGGTCAATCACAAATCCCAACATCCAGCTTCTCATGTAGATTTTTTTTTTAAAACCTACAGGAAGCGTGGCAATATCGACGATAGTTCGTCGCAAGGTAATGAATGTGTTTTATTAAGCGTGCCAATATTGACGAACGTTCATCGCAAGGCAATGAATAGGTTTTATTAAGCATCGCAATATCGACGAAAGTTCATCGCACTTTTCCACGGTTTTGCGTCGCACATATAGCATCTGCGTCGTAAATTTTTTCTCAGCCAAATGTTTTCGTCGTTATTGCCACGATTTTTCGTCGCAAATTTCCACAGTTTTGTGTCACACGTATGGCATCTGTGTCATAATCTGTTGGTAAGTTTTTTACTTTAGCACGGTTTTTCATCTCTATTGCAACGAAGTTTCGTCGTTATTGCCACGCTTTATAAGGTAAACCTATCTTGAGGATGATGACACGTGGAGGGATTATTTCGTCGTTGTTGCCACGAATAACTGGTTCATTGATATAGCGACGAAAAAAGTTCCACGAAAAATAGTATTTGCTTTCGTGGAAAGTGCGACGGATATGTGTGGCAATAGCAACGAAAAACCGTGGCAAATTTGGTCATATGAAGTAGTGTATATATTGAGTCCGACCAACCACATTACAACACTTAACCAATTTTTGACCTTTCACAACCGCGGGTTCGCGGGTTCACAAAAAATCCCGAATCCTATTTTTGCTCTTGTCTATCCCCGCTATCCTAGTGTTTTTCCAAATACCCATTTAAGATTGGTTTAATGCTGCTAACACATCATGCAGGTTCCGTAAATATCGTCATTAATAAGCGAAGGGCTCGAAGAGATCTTTTCATTAAACCACATTAAAGCATGATTTGGTGAAAATTATCTTATGGTTATCCCTCTCAAGTGCCCATTGCAAATATTATCTAGATTAAAGGAACACTCTCGTCAACTTATGGAAGCAGCAACTCGACAACAGTTTTGCAGAGATACTTTGAATATTTTTGGACGAGAGGACCAGAACTTTCAGTGGTCTAGAGCATATTCTTACTATTCATCCCCTTCTCATCAGAAGGAAGTGATTTGGACGTCTGAAATTGCTCGTCCAGGGTGTGTCCCTGAGGTTTTCGACTGCAAGGAACTGGTTGCATGGTGTGTTGAAAAATATATACCAAGTCAGTGGGTTATTCAACTTCAATACCATTCTCCCATCTCTCTTTCACCTCAAGTGTTCCGTAAAATGTTGAAGCTCCCCTATCCAACACTTACTTTCAAGGGTGAAGATTGCAGGGATTTCTTGAAAAAGCATGACAATGGCTTGGACCTCTTGCCTAAATTCTTGGAGAATCACGTGGTCATCCTTGAAGATATTACCAAGTTGTAGGTCAACTCATTCAGAAACCCCTTTCGGGAAATTGTTTGGTTATCCAAAAGGGTGACATGCCAAGAAAGTACCACCATCATTTCCTATATGATTATTTATATCTTATATTTTACTGTCAAAGAGAAAGCCATTTTCGATTGGGGAAAATTGATTTCCATTGAAATCTCTTCCCAATTTTCACAGTACAAAAAAGATAAGAAATTCTTTATGGCCTCTTATTTGGTGTTTGTGATAGCATATTGTTGTCAATTTCCTAAATTGTCTATCTTCAAGAAGGTGAACTGTGAATTTGACCCAGTTACCTTCTGGTACCAAGCGTTGTGGAGACACTAAGATTCTTTGCATTTCTATCAATTTTTTAATGATTTTGTCTTGATTTTTAAAGGATTGTTATTTGGAAAAGATATCCCCGGAATATTCAACCACGCAAGTAAATTCCCAGATAAAAAGGGGTCGATGGAGCAAATGGAAAATTACAATGTTATCAGGATTTTCGACTCTAAGGAAAATCCCTCCTTCTCCCATGCCATATATCTGATAGAATGTTTATTACAAAATTTGCAAGGCAATATAATTTATGGTTGCACCTTTTTCATGAGAAACGAAAAAAGCAATTCATACCCTTGCCTTGGAAAATTGGGGACTTTGTATTCAGAAATATAAACAAAATCGATGAATTTGCAAATCACTTCCACAATCTAAATCTCAAGTATGTTGAAAAGATAAAAGGGTTTGACCCTAACGAAATTTTTGTGGAGAATATGCTAGCAGTAGGAATTAGAAATTCATTTATCCATATTGTTCTAAATGAAAAAGAAGATAATAACTTGGACGCTCCTACTCACAATGTTGGTGACTTGGAAACGATATTCAGTACCAATGAATTTTACAAGCATAAAGGTAAGGGTCCCAACGAGAAAAGTACCCAGTCCCCAACTCTTACTCCTAAGACCAAAACATCTTGGAGTAGTGCTCTAGCGACCTACCCATCTAGAAAAGTGACCAACAGTAGTTTAGGCGGTAGAGGAGACAAGAATCCCCTGCCGGGAAAACTTGAAAGTTCTCATAAGATTCCTCTAAGAAAAAAGAGGAAAAACGTAGTGTAAGAGGAAGAAGACCACCACATAGAGAGTGATATCAATAGCTTCTCCCTTGAAGATATGGAACTCGAGGCAGACATTGAGAAAATGTTTCCCCAACTAGACCAGTCAGGGAACATGGTCCACCAGAATCCGTCTTTCGAAATCATTGAGAATGAGATCTTCGATGAAGAAGAGTCATTTATTTTTCAGAATGCTATCTTTGACAAAGAATCCAAAAAATTGATTATTGAGAAAAGTGATGTAAAGAATAAGAAATGAAAATCTCGTTCAGAGGTTGACTTAAGAGATATGCGGCCTTCCCAGATTTCTAGAATTCATAGAGCAACCAACAATGCATTGGACGACTCCATTGGTGGTCTCAAAGCGGAAAATGCAAAGTTAAAGGAAAGGATCAAGGAACTGGAAGATACATTAATGCCTCTTCCACTTCTTGCTAGCCCTTTGACAATTGTTGGACCCACCACGCCCACTGCTAAATTAAAAGGATCCTCAAGATTACTTACATCGGCTAGGAGCTATGTGGAGAATAATATCAAGAAAAAAATGGCATTGATCACAGAGACTTGGGAAATTTCAAAGAACATGGTTTCTTTTGGCTCGAGGGTGCATGTCTTCCACGAGTATTTATAAGCCAACCTAGAGAATGAAGAAGGTTTTTACCTTGATGTTGTGGTACCTTTTGGTATTAAAGTTTCCAATATGATAGAACTAAGGAGAAGAGAGGAGGATCTTCCCTCTCCAAGTTGGATCAAACAGTTGAACACGTGCTGGAAAGAAAAGAAAAAAAACTTGAATAACATTGTTCAAGTGTGCAGCCAAGCCATATCAAGGAGGGAAGAACTATTCAAAAGGATCACAGAGGTAAACCTAGCCGGAAGCACTAACGAAGTCCAAGATCCCAAATTGATCCTCAACTCGTTGCTCCTACCAAAGCAACAATTTGACGAGAAAGTTGAGATCTTTAAATGATTGTCAATTGAAAAGTTCTATGGTATACTTGAATATGATGAGGATGCCATAGACAAATGGCTAGTGGATTACTCCGTAAAAAACCGTAAAAAATCAGGACATTGAAGAAGCATTACATGGCATTTCCCTTGATCTGAGAGACTTGGAGGGTGAGTTGTTCAACATCAAAATTCGGCATGAAATCAACATAGCACCAATGAAAAGTTATATTGAATAATGGTTTAAGAAAACTATCGACAAGTTAACTACCGAGGGGAAAGAAACAGTTGAGACGGTTCCTGTAACCATCAATGAAGATAATAAAAGGACACCAGCAAGCAAGTGAAGACACGAGAGACCATCATAGTAAGTTTATGTTGATCACATCCTTCATTTCTTTATCAAGTCCTTCATCCAGTTATTCCACCTCTTTCACTAGAAAGGTTTAATTGAAGACTGATAACTCCTATTTTCTTCTTACCAGGTCTCGTTGTTCTTTTACTGCCAACCATCTTCCTTTTACAAGCTTAAATTCTTGTGTATATTTTATTTATGGTCCGCGGGAGCCCCAATTCTAGTCTTTAAGACAAACGCATTTTAAATTTCAAAGAATATGTAACATACTATATGTTTTTTAGAAATTCCAAAAGAGTTATTTCGAGAACAATCTCGATTGTACTTTGTAACCCAGAGTTCTGAATATAAAGTATTTGAGGTTGATCTATCACTATCTTTATTTGAGTTGCCCATGTTCACGCTGTTAAAGTTCTCTTATGCATGCAGACTATCTTCTTTTTATTTTTATGTGATCAGAAATATTTAGTCAAACTAAGATGGATGTGAGGAAATTTTGTTTATTTTCTTTAAATGTGCGAGTGTGCTCAGTTCCTAGTCCTTTCTCAGGAACTTCCTTTTAAAAGAAAAGAAAACATTTTCCTTTTTATTTTCTTGCAATATTTATGTTTTTTTGAATTACGACGACAAACTTCTGCCAAGTTCCACATTCTGAAAATTTAGAATTCCCAAGAAAATCTAAAGAGGAGTACCACCTCTATAAAAATGCAAGGTGATTTACATCCTTGTGAGGTTGTCGTTTCGGTCCTAATGGATTCAAGCGTCAACAATAGCACACCGAAGTATATTTTTAAAAAACCTTACCACGATGCGCCATATTTTGAGAGAAACTGTGCGCACCGGTGTGTTTGTGTTTAAGTAGCGCACCTTCGTATATAAAATTTTTAAAAATGACGGTGCCACATTGCGCAATTTGTTAGAGCAATTGTGTGTCTCTGTGTGTTAGTATTTACGTAGCACACCAGAGTAAATTTTTGTTTGAAATAAACCTACTACAGTGTGCCAATTTTGATGGCACCGGTGCGTCCGTAGTAGAAAACACACTGGTGCGTTACGTATTTATAAAATCACCGTAAAAAACATCTGCTAAAACCTCCACCCACTCGCCTCTACTAGTGCCCTCTGCTATAAACAGAGTTTTAGGCTATTTTTATAGGGGCGTCCGCAAAACCTCCGCTAGAGGGCCTTTTCCTTGTAGTGTGTGGAGGAGGAGGCAGGAAAGGCTCAAGGCAGTGAGCATGGCAGTATGGATGATGAGCAACCGCATGTGGAGGCTAAGGGTGGGACTATTTCCAATCTATCATGTGTTACTAGATTTCACACTTTCAAGATCCGTGGAGTATTATGAGGATAGTGTGTTACAATTTTGGTTGACAGTGGGGCAACCCACAACTTCATTGACTCAGCTTTGGTGGCTAGGAGAGGCATTCTCACAGAGGACTTTGAAGGATTTAGTATTATCGTACAATATGACATGCACACAAAAGGTTCCACAATTGGATGTGACATTGGGAAACTACACTGTGATAGATGACTTCTATGTAGTCGAATTGGAAGACACCAATGTCATATTGGGTGTTCAGTGGCTTTATTCCTTGAGAAAACATTATGTCAACTACCAAGCAATGGTGTCGGAATTCAGGGCAACAGATGGAAAAAAAGTTTTTATGAGAGGCATGTTCAATGGTACTCCTAAGATTGTTTCATCGAAGTGGATGGTGAGTATATTCAAGCACAAAGATGTAGCTTGTGCAACAAAGTGTTTGATTACATCTAAGAATCCTTCAAATAGCATCCAACTTTATCATGCAGATTCAGTTATTGTTGAGCAAACATGACAAGGTTTTTGGAGAGATTCCTTCAGGGAGATGTCCTAACGAGGGCTTCAAGCACACCATTGAGTTAGAAGAATGGATCAAACCGGTGATAACTACTCCTTACAAGAACCCAAATAAGTTCAACGATGAAATAGAGAAATCCATCAAGTTGTTAGAGATAAGACATATCAGGCATAGTTCCAGTCCATTCGCCTCTTCAGTAATCTTAGTTAAGAAGAAGGACGAAACTATGAGGATGTGTATTGATTATAGAGCTATGAATAAGAAGACTATCAAGAACATGTATCCAATTCTCAGGATCGATGAGTCGTTAGATGAGTTGCATGGGGCAAATATTTCTCGAAGATTGATCTTCGATTAGGATATCATCATATCAAGGTCATGGAGCAGGATGTTCATAAGACTACTTTCATGTGTCATTATGGGCACTATGAGTTCTTCATCATGCCATTCGGGTTGACCAACACACCTGCCACTTTTCAACCATGCATGAACCACATCTTCAACAAGCAGTTGCATAATTTTATGTTGGTGTTATTTGATGATATCCTTATATACAACAGGATATGGGAGAATCACTTGAGGTAACTAGATGAGATATTGGGCATTATGGGGGCACAACCATTGTATGCCAAGGCATCAAAATGTGAATTTGGCATGATAGAGATTTTATATTTGGGCCATGTGATTAGTGCGCAGGGTGTGCAGGTACATCAGGAGAAGATACAGGTCATATTGGATTGGCCACCGCCTAAGACCCTTATAGAGTTGCATGGATTATTTGAATTGTGCAATTATTATAGGCGCTTTGTTAAGGGGTTTTCATAGTTGGGTGCACCCTTGACAGATCTCACGAAGAAAGGGGCCTTTAGGTGGACAGAGGATTCTTAGAAAGAATTTGACAAGCTAAAGGAGGTGATGAACACTTGTCCAGTATGGGCACTTCCTGATTTCACTTGGCGCTTTGTGCTTGAGTGTGATGCTTCGGGTGAGGGTATAGGAGCCATATTGATGCAAAAAATACATTCGATAGCATTTGAGAGTCGGAAACTCAGAAGACCAGAGAGATAGTATTCCATCTACAACAAGGAGATGCTCGCCATTATGCATGCTTTGGTGAAGTTCAAACAGTATTTAGTAGGTGGTAGATTTGTGTTTAGCACTGACCACAACAGTTTGTGGTATTTCCTGGAACAAAAGGATCTGAATGAGAGGCAACATAAGTGTGTCAACAAAGTATAGGCTTATGATTTTGACATTGAGTATGTGAAGGGCAAGAAAAATATTGTTGTTGATTCCCTTTTCAGGAAACCAACAACATGTTCTCTTATGGAGGTTTCAATTGATTGGAAGTCACATCTTCTGGTGGAATATTCCAAAAATAAGCTTGTTTATGAGTTGATGGATGGTCACATTCAGTATGATAGGTATAGAGTGGTAGATGACATTACCTTCTACAAGGACATAATATACTTAGTTTCTCAGTCCACACTCAAGGAGAAGATTATGAGGGATACTCATGATACACCATTGGAAGGGCACCTTGGATACTTCAAAACTTACAGGAAGATTAGAGAGAGGTTCTCATGGAAGGGCCTCGGAGATGATGTGTTGTGGCATGTGAGGGAATGCATGACTTGTCAGTAGAACAAGTCGGAGCATACTCATCCAGCATGACTACTACAACCTCTACCCATTCCAGCGAAAAAGTGAGAGAGTATCTTGATGGATTTCATCACAAGTCTACCGAAGGTGCATGGCAAGGATTGCATTTATGTGGTGGTTGATCGATTGACCAAGTTAGTGCACTCCTTCATAATTTCATTGGAGTATAAGGCACCACAGGTGGTAGAGTTGTTTTTGAGGGAGGTGTTTGGACTCCATGGGTTTCCTAAGTACATTGTCAGTGATCGGGACAACAAATTTCTCAACGCATTTTGGCAGGAGTTGTTCAAAGTAGCATATATAGAGTTGACTCCTAGTACCAGTTATCACCCTCAGACGGATGGTCTGACAGAGATTGTGAACAAAGGGGTTGAGGGGTATCTACGTAACTATGTGTTAGGACAACATAAGGCATGAATTAAGTGGTTGCATCTAGGAGAGCATTGCTACAATACCACTTACCATATGTCCATTGGCATGACCCTGTTTCGAGCATTGTATGGTTATGATGCTCCCTCATTTGTGGATTTGTTGTTTGGGGATAGCAGGGCTCCCAAAGCCAAGGATTGGATACATAAGAGTTAGGATATCATTAAGACTTTCAAGGATAACTTGCAAGCTACCCAGAACCAATAGAGTATTTATGCAAATAGACACGGGGTGGAGCGAAATTTTGAGGTTGGTGACTTGGTTTTCTTGATATTTCAGCCATAAGACAGTTTGCATTGAAGAAAAGTGGTGCAAAAGAGTTGAAACCACACTTTTATGATCCCTACAGGGTAGTTCAAAGAGTTGGGGAAGTAGCTTATGAGCTTGAGCTACTAGATGAGAGAAAAATTCATAATGTTTTTTACGTGTCATACCTCAAGAAGGCACTAGGACAACATGTTACTTCTTCAGCAGAGTTACCCCCAGTTGATGAGGAGGGGCAGTTGGTATAGATTCCTGAGGAGATTATAAATGTCAAAGAGAGGAAATTGATGAGCAGAGTGATAAGAGAGTATCTTATCAAGTGGAGAGACTTGCCAATAGAGGGTGCTACGTTGGAAGGAGATCAAAATTTGTAGCACCCTAGCTTGCAGTTGCTTGAGGGCAAGCAATCTCGAGAAGGGAGGACTGTGATGTCCATTTCCGCGTGATCACTCCAGGAGGACGACTTAATAACCTATTTAATTCCCATAGGCTATAGTCGGTGAAGAGGGGATTAATTAATTTAATTATTTAAATGTCATTTGGACGACAAACACAATATTTAAAAGTGACATTGAATAATTAAATTAAAATATAGGAAAAGTGACTTTTAGAGAAATATTGAAGAAAAACCTTATAAAGTCACTTTAAATTTAATTATTGAGCGAAAAAAGGTAAAAAGTGTAAGTTTTAAGCCTCTGAAGTAAAGCAATACATATAGATTCTTAAGCAAAACAAAAATTAATCAATGGCAAGCAATACATATAGATTCTTAAGCAAAACAAAAATTAATCAATGGCTCATACACATAGTACACAAAGATTTACGCTGGAAACCCTTAACCACGAGAAAACCAGTCTTCCTTGGTGCCGCACCTTTCAACTCTTCATTATATTAATTTCACCATTCACCATACAATATATACAATCGTATATATTGTATGGTGAATGGTGAATGGTGAATACAATATAATATATACCCTAAAACCGCTAAAAATAGCAAAAACCGCCCAAAAACAAATTTCGGGGCGCTGCTCCGAACGCTGCGCATAACTAGGGGGAGCATACCTGGCCCCCCCTGGGACCCCCCTAGGAAAGCACCCGACGCACACGACACAAAGAGCTAATGAAGTTGGGATCGTCAAACTCAGTTGTCGAATCTGACACGCCAACACACACATGCAAAGAATATAACACATACGCAACAAAAAGGGGATAGGAGAGAAATTTGAGCTCATTCTCTAATTATTCATGATCATTTTATCAAAATCAATTTAGAGAGCTCTGGTAGCTTTGTTTGGATTTGGGACCTGAGCAATTAGTTTCAGTTGTGAAACGAATCGACCTTTGTTGATAAAAAAGGAGAGATTACTCTGATCTCTCATAAGTATTCATTGTTGAAGAAGGAGAATCACCAGTTTTGCAGATTGTGGGTTTGGTCTGAGATTGAGGAGGTCTCCCATTATTTGCAGCTTGGCTACTGATTGTGGGGGTCTCTAAGAAGGGTGCCCCATTTATTCTCAGCTCGTTGAGGCTTGGAGGAGGCATATCGTACCTCATAACAACAACTCATGGGGTTTTGTGAGGGTCGTCTCACCCTTCCAGCAACTCGTGGGGTTCTCAAGGAGGTTGTCCCCTTCATTTATTGTTCGTGGGGGTTCTAGAGAGGGAGTCGTTCCCTCTATCACAGTTCGTGGGGTTTCTAAAGGGAGTCGTGCCCTCATTATCAAATCGTGGGGATTCTAGAGGGAGGCTGTACTTCATATTGCAGTTGTGGGGCTATCAAAAGGGGTCGATTCAAGCTGCAATCTGCTGTTGTTGGTCACATCAGAACTCCTCATCAAATCGTGCCTATTTCTGGTGGTATACAGGTCAGAAATATATATATCAGATTGTAACTGCTGGGATATTTCTAATGAGTTAAGTTTGCTGTTATAGCAGTTTAGATGGGGTTATCATCATTGGTAATAAATGTATTTGTTGTTTGTTTATTATTGAATGCAAATAAAAACCTTTTTGGCAAGCACAAAAATTATTGTGGGTTTTTTGTGAAACTGTTTGACAAAAGATCTGAACCAAATAAGCACTAAAACGCATCAGCAGTAAATACAAACATATCAGCAGTAAACAGAAAAATATATCAGCAGCCTTGAGAGGGGATTTTACATTGACATAGATGCTCATCCTAACAGATGAAGCACAGAGTTATCCTCCTGGATTGACTCGACACTCCCCATGCATTAACTAATTTATACCTGATGCTTCACCGCCTTTTCCCTGCTATAAAAGTTGCATTGAATATCTCTCCTTTTTTTCCACATAAAAAAAAGCATATTGTATTACATTTTGGGAAGAAAATTACAATGTGTTTCATATTTATGCCCCTGGCATAATGACAGAGCACTAGACCGCAGTCCATACTGAACTAGAACAGAACTATTACATTCCCAAAAAAGCCCATATGAGCCAACAGAAAAAACTGAACAGACCAAGCTAAGCAAAGCCAAAAACAAATTTGACTCATGGTCAGATTCCTAACATCACATAGAGCTAATAATCCCCAAAACTAACTATGACCAGCAGAGACAATCAATCGAACATAATATAAAGAGATGAGGCTACAGAAATTGAAAGAGAGGAGTAGTTGTAATTACTCCATCACGATCCTCCTGGACATTGATCAACCAGGCCTCCAAAGATACCCCTGCTTTTGAAAGTGAATCAGCCCTGGAGTCTTGTTCTCTGAAGATGCGTGAAAAGGATATCCACTGGAATTTGTTCCTCATGTCAGAAATCTGATCCATGACTGCCTTGATGGCCACATTCCGAATAGATATCTTGCCATTAAGCCAATCTATTGACATCTTGGAATCACCATAGGCTTGAATACCAACTAATCTCTTCTCAATAGCTATTCTGAGGAGTGCTGCGGGGCTGTGAGCTCTGCCCAGCTATTGGAACCTTCACCCAGTCCTAAAGAGAAGAAAATAAAATGTGTAGAATCGAGAAAGATACAATCACCAGCTCCACACTTCCCAGGGTTACCCTGTGAAGCTCCATCTAATAAACCTCATGGACCGATTCCTGTCACAAATGGGCCAACCCGATGCCGTTGTGGCTCCTTTACCATAACTTTAGACTCCTCATAACAGAATTGAATCCTATAGAACACTTGTTCTGGCATTTAGGAAGATATTTGGAAGATAATCTCATTCCTAGATTGCCAAATGCCTCAGCAAACTGCAATGGCTAAGGCCTTGTATTTCCTAACCTCCTTATCCTCATACATATCTCTCCTTTTGTGCAACGTTCTGTTAGTGCTTTCTGTAGCTCCATTTCTATACAACGACCAAAACCATTTTCCTACAATCGTAGATTATGGACCATATTGACTGAACTTAATTAAGATGGATGGTTTTCCATCTTTTGTAAAGGCTAATTTTACAGCTACCCTCATCCAGTTCCTCGAGTCAGGCAGGTATTACACTCAAATATTGTTTTGGCTTTTTATGTGGACTGCTCTTCCTTCCTTGGGAAGCTGCGCCATTCTCTTTGAGTGGCTTATTGATTTCCTGTTCTAATAGTTTGATTGATTGTTTCTCCCCAGATTGATTGTTTCTCCCTAGATTGATTGATTGCTTCATTCAAGCGACTTCGTCATATCCGACCAGTCAACAAAGTTCACCAGATCCATGCATGAAAGTAAGCTTGGATAGCATCATTAACAACATCAGAATTATCATAAAATAGATCAATGAGACTGCTCTGATCTTCCAAGACACGTTGCCAAAGTGCTTGGAATTCTTCTCTTCTTCAAGCTTCATCTTCAACGGGCCCTGTTTCTTTGAGCTAATATGTATCTTTTAACATTTCCCATTTTTAACAGAAGCTCCCTTTCTTTCCCGGAGTGGGGTCAATCCCTTGGGACATCTGGCCTTGGAAATCTTACGTAGAGCCATACAGAATGCACTGAGAATTGAATCTGGGTTAGTTGTAATAAGTTACTAACCTCTCACTGAATGGGCTGAGAATTGAATCTGAACTAGCAGTAGTAACCTCCCACTAAATGTGCTGAGAATTGAATTTGAGTTGCCTGTACTAAACTCCCATTGATCTACTGCTAAACCAAAGCCCGACCGACCTTCTTCCACACCTTGTTGCAGATGATTCTCTGTTTTCCCTTTCATTGGCTATCCACAGGCTCGACGCCATCATGCACACAAAAGTTTCTTCTACTTAGAAATTGACTAGCTGATGATATATTCGCGCGTGACAACAAGATCTTTTCAGGGCTTATCAGATGCGCCCACATAAATTTGTTTCAGAATGACATCTCAGACACAAACTAGCAGGCTTTGCGATTGAGAACGAGGATTTCTCTTTGCGTGGCAGGCAAGATACGGATGCCAAAATAGTGAGCCAGGCAACCAACAAAGAATTCAATATTCATGTAAACAAATAGGAGAAGCATCTTAAGATGAAGTCTCTAGGTAAGAAAAAATCTCCCCAGGACAATCAATCTGGGGAGAAACAGTCAAACAAACTACTGGAACAGAAAATCAAGAAGCCACTGAAAGAAGGATATGGAGCAGCTTCCCAAAGAAAAAAGAGCAGTTGACATAAAAGACCATAAAATCCGGAAGTGGAAGATCTGCACGACTCGAGGGACTGGATGAGGGTAGCTGCAAAAATTAGCCTGTACAAAACATGGAAAACCATCCATCTTAATTGACTTCAGTCAATATGGTCGATCATCTATCATTGTTGGCAAACTTAGATATTAATAATGAGGCAGTATATTTGCTGACATATACTGTCAAATTTTGCCAACTAGGTTGGGCACAACTGCAACTAATACAGATTTATAAAATTCCTATCACCACTAACACAGATCTATCAAAACCCTGGTGTACCACAGATCTGTACAAACTTCTTCCCCAATATGCAGGATCAAGTTAACGTATAAGATTAGGACACAATCTGTAACTTCCAGTCCAGCTAATGAACCAAGTACTAACCTGGCGATGATAAACCCATGTCAAATGCGACTTCGTCTTGGACGCCTCCCGTGAGATGCTGGGCACATTTATCAGCTGAGAAAAACCCTGTTTTCAGGGCTATGACATGAGATATAATATAATGTCTACGTTGCCTTGCGTTCTAAAAATATGAATTACAAAATATATGGTGCGATCTGTGCCAAACATATGCCGGCACTTGTGGGTTACTGTGAAAGGTAATGGTTATGAGTCACACAACTTTGTATCCATTCAAGGTTGGTTCTAGAACTTGCAAGGTAAAGGTTATGAGTCACATAACTTTGTATCCATTCAAGGTTGGTTCTAGAAGTTGAGTAGATACTTGAAGTTGTTTTGTAACTTCAAATATTTTGGGATGAGTGTAAATTTTATTGGTTTATAAATATTATTTTTCTAAAATAAATAAAGTTAAAAGGAATGGATGAAAATTTGCATCTAGAAGTTGCGTTGTGACTTCAAACACTTTAGGATTGGTGTAAATTATATTTGGTTTATTAATATCACTTTCTAAAATAAATAAAGTTAAAGGAATCGATGCAAACTCACATTATAAGATTGAACAGATAAAGTGAAAGTTTGATTTTTTTTAAACAAGTTAAAAATTTTGCACCTTTGCTCGCAAAGAAGAGTTATATTTTTCAGATGAGTTACATGAGTTCCAATTCATTGGAGTGAGNGATGCAAACTCACATTATAAGATTGAACAGATAAAGTGAAAGTTTGATTTTTTTTAAACAAGTTAAAAATTTTGCACCTTTGCTCGCAAAGAAGAGTTATATTTTTCAGATGAGTTACATGAGTTCCAATTCATTGGAGTGAGAGGGTTCTTTGATTTTTTGGAGCGGGAAATGATGTGAGAGGTTGTTTGATTTTTTGGAGTGGGAAATGATGTGAGAGGTTGTTTGATTTTAAGGAGCATGAAAGTGTGGTTTGGTAGGACTTTTTTTCTTAATGACATTCTTTTTTGCCTAAAGGTATATGAATAAATTATAACAAATTGATCACAAAACAAATCATTGTAGTAAATATTAGTGTAGCGTTTTGTGTCGATATTGACTCATATAGGCTAGAGCTACCATAGGGGGTTTGGCCTTTTTCTTTTTGTGACTTATATTCAGTGCCCTTGATGTTTTTGGAAGGGAATCATAGGGTCATGCAACATTCCTTCCTCTTGTGCTTCCTACTTCCCTTACAAGCTAGAGATGGACATCTATTAAGATACTTTCTTCTTTCTCATCTTCCTATGTGGATGTTGCCCATCACCCTCTTCCTTTTGAGTCACATTTCAGGGATGTAGAGGGATTGAGCGACAAGGAGGGGGTTTGAGGGGAGTTTGTTGGCAACACTTGTAGTAGATATATTTGGTTCGATCATCTCTCTGGTTGGCTAAGCAGAGCTCCCTAGGAGGTGAATGTTGGTTGGGGCATTGTTATTTCCTCTTTTCCTTGGGACATAATTGGAGGTTGCCACAAGGTGTTGCGGATCATGCTGGCCTTCTTCCTATATCGGGGATATTGGTTTTTTGTTGATGAGGTGATGCTCCTCTAGGGGACCTATCCCACCAAGTTGATTCCTTGGAGGGTCTTTGAGATTGGCCTTTGTTTCAAGCCTTTACACAACGCACTACTATATGGACTATTCTGAAGCCAGATCCATCCTAAAGGAAACCTACTAATAGTTGAGAGATTGAGAGTGGGTGTAATCGTTGGCAACTTGATCTCTATTGGAAAACCTTTATTAAAGTCCAATTCATCATTTTTACTTCTTTGAAATAGAATTCATCGATGTCATTTTCGATATCTTGTAATGAATCAAAACCCTAAAACTAAAGAGGAAGGTTGGGGATTCTCACCCACACTAGGGCAAAGGAAAAAGTATCCAAAGTAGGATCAAAGGTCGATACTAGGGCTTCATACATAAGCCTGCCTTGCCCCAAAACTATGGACTGGATTTGAGGATTTGATCTTGATCTTGATCTTGATCTTTTGCCCCAAAACTATGGACTGGATTTGAGGATTTGATCTTGATCTTTTGGCGAATCGAATTCAACAATGAAGAACCCTTTTGCATAAGGGTAGATAAAAACCTCTTCCTTAATTTCCAATGTTTAAGTGGAGGATATCCATATGTGAAGCTTTGCGAGCTTCCACTAGAGGCTATTGAATCTGCAAATGAAACCATTATCCTTGAAGTAGTTGGATTGGTCGACTACATTTGACACCACCAAGATGGAGAAGAAGGAGCTTCAAAGACTGTATGAACCAGTAAGTCTTGGATTGACGTTGAGAGTCCTTCCCATTGGTTACCATAAAGGATGGTGTCTTTAAAGGTAAGCCTTGGTTGTAGCTGCAAGAGGGGGTGAGATTTGGGGGAGGTGGGGCCAAGGAGGGATGTGGCATTGTTATAGGGGGGAATCCCAACAACGAAGGAGGGCATTGCTATGGAAGACATCATTGCCATCTTAGAAAAAAATTGTTGTATTGAACCCAAGGGAGGTGGAATCGACAAGCCATGAGAGTGATCTAGCTTCTCGGTGTGAGGGAGAGAGGAGGAACTTGACAAAAGTCAAATGATGAAGTGGGGTTGAGACTCCACATCGACCATTAGATCGATAATATAGCAACTAGGACATAAACCCTAGCTGTGATGCTAAGAAACCTCGTGGAACCATTGTATAAAATGAAAATGCAATATAGATAATCTAAAATTCCTTTAAAAAAAAATAGTAAAAATGTAAGATTCTTACAATCAACTACTCATAAGAACAAAATGGAGAATAACAAAATAGTAAAGATGTATATGAAACTTATGAAATATACCAACACACAGCATTATAAACAAGGAATCTTAATATGGATTTCTCTTTAAAAAAAAAAAAATGTCTTTTATTTACAATACTAGCTAAAAATCTATTATATAGATTTTTTAGGTTTTTTATTTTTATCTTAAAGATATTAAAATTATAAAACAACCAGTTACAATTTAAACAAATTCCAATAATGTATTCATAACATTAAGTATTATCTATATTTTGAATTTTTTTTCCATAATATTAAATATTAATGACTAAAAGAAAAAACCAATGCCAAGAATGGCGATGACCCTGGTAAATGAGAGAAGCATTTATTAATAGATATATTTGTTTATTGCAAAATGAAAAATGATAATGTCAATTTGATAACAATTTGTAGAGAAGTGTTAGTATCTACGATGCTTTGAGGCCGATTTCAATTAATGGACGGGCATATTTCAATCAAATAGTTGGAAAATGGACTTTTTATGAGTGTGAGATGGTATGTGTCATTGGGTTGATTATGGATTTTTTCAATGTTGCTTTTGGGTAGTAAATTCATTTATTGCTATTCTATAAATTCTCAAATTTTCTTGAGAGCAATTCCACCAACTTGTTAGTTTTTTAGTTTTTGTTCAAAAACAATGTGGTTGCTATCATAGTTCATAGCTATTATGTAGTTCAATGTACAACTCAATGTTATATATATATATATATATATATAATTATTTTTTTTTTACTTTGTTTATAAATCAATTGGTATAAATATCACAAAACAATATTGCAAATTCATTTCTTATTTCTAAATGTAAGGAGTTTCTTAAGAGAGTGCATTCTCAGTGGTTTGGATGTTGTTGATTGGTTTAAATCAACATTATGCTTGATTTGGGTGGAGTCAAACGTTTGCATGGTTGATTGACTTTGCCATTGCTTGAGCACTCTTCTCTATAGTGGAGCAAAACCTTATTGCTCAGTGCACAAATCCGCTGGAGATTGCAAATGACAAAAGAGTCGGAGTTAAAATTATGCTCATTGTTATTTTTCAAACCAATGCTAAAAATCATAAATCTTGACTAGACCATTACAAAATGGTTTCTTTGCCGTGAATAAAGTTTCATACTATACATGGTTAAAGTTTCAAAACATGGTCAAAACATGGTCAAAACTTTGAGCCTGGGAAGTCAAAGTTCCTGCATTCTACAAGGTGG
The DNA here is from genome assembly GCA_010110895.2 of Picea sitchensis. Taxonomy (NCBI): domain Eukaryota; kingdom Viridiplantae; phylum Streptophyta; class Pinopsida; order Pinales; family Pinaceae; genus Picea; species Picea sitchensis. The sequence continues at coordinate 10,657 of SNQJ01S0116886.1, read as the reverse complement.
GTATGGTGTCAACTATGGGGCACTCAAATGCCCCATTTTTATGAGCCTCGTTTTTTGAAGAGTCAAAGTTCTATGCATTATGATCATTTTTTTTTAGAAAAACCAACAATTTAGGTTGTCTTAAAATTGGTCAAAACGTCGAGGGATGAAGCTCCATGGGAAAAGTTCCCATCATAAGGGTGGAACTTTGACTTCTAACATAGTTCCTACTGGATTTGTGGCCAATTTTTCTCGAAGAAGGGAGGTGGTATGAGTGCCCCTTATCCCACACTGTTGAGTACACATTTCCCCTATCTCAAAGAACGAAGTCAAGTTTTCAATGTTTATTACTTGTCATACACATACATTTCACTTAGTTCCTCTCATATTGAATCATAGACTTTAATAAATGGTAAGTTGATGCAGGAGCATCGTAAGCAGCCAGCAAAGCAAGCACGAAGGCAAAGACAGCTGGAAACGTACAAGCACACATTTTGAAAATGTTTCAAATTTAAATGAGACATTAATGTAATAGCTAGGGGAGCATATTTACATTTATGTTTTGAAGATTGTAAACAGATCTTGAACGTTGCTCTCATCTGTCGGATATGAAGGCATATATTTGTATTGAATGTAAAGTAGGTAGCTTTTAAGTCTGATTAGATAGATTAGAGCTGTAGGGGGGGAAACTCATAAAAGACACCCTCACTTGTATCATTGTATCATTCCCAATTATGGATTATTCAGAATTTTGTAAGCTGTAGAGTTGTAGAGAGAAAGAACACAGAGAAGAATCCATGTACAGGAACACTTGAGTTAATATATGAATGCGTTGACTCAATTTCATGGTGTTATTATGCTTATTGTTTACATCTGTTGAATGGTATGTTTACAGTGTTTTGTTTCTCTGTTATGCATTTATTTTAATGCTGTGTGTGTATGAATGCTCTTGAATTCATGTTGAATATATGAAATCTGTGAGGAGAGAAGAATGAGTTTCAATTGTTTCTCTTCCTGAGAAATCCTGCAAAGAGTGCAGTGAACGTCCGCAAGGTGTGCGTCGACGAAGTTCTGAGTTTTTGTTGTCCTCATACCAGCAGAAGTGGAGAGATAGCACAGAGTCGTGCAAGGCGTGCGTAGGCGGATTGAAGTCTTAGACTTTATCAACTGAGGAGGAAGGTTGAAGGATTGTTGTTGCAAGGAGTGCACAGAGTCGAAGGATCAAATAACCAGAGTTTATTTGTGAATGTCGCAAGGAGTGTGTGTAAGAGCCCTAAGGAAACCCCTGAGGTTACGATAGAAAGCTCAGGAGGGAAAGAACCTTGAAGAGTTCAAGGGAAGGTGAGTAGCGAAGTTACTCAGCAGGAAGGAAGCTCAGAAGAGTTGACGCCAGAGCGTTCATCGGAGGAATATCAAAAGCTAGAACAGACGGTGGAGTCGCCTCAAGGAGAAGCGTCGATTTGTCATGGACCGTTGGATCTTGCAAGCCAGTGGAGAGATTTAGGTCGAATGTTTCTCATCACTCATCAGCTCAGGAGGAATAGTGGCCATTGGATTCAGATCAACGAGGGTCGTTGATCTCACGTCCTTGAATTTCGTCGTTTCAGAATTTGGGAAGTGGAGAGGGTTATGACTCGGAGTCGAGAGTCATGAACTCCCGATTCGCGAAGTCTCGAAAGAACTAGGACCATCAGATCGCAAGTAGCAGAGATCCGTTGATATGTGGCAAGGGGTTGTCATGGTTTCGGAAGTTAGCGAAAGGAGTTGTTGCATAGAAAAACTCCAATACGCAAAATCTCGGTTGCCGAAAAAACTGGGCCCCAGCTCATAGTCAGAGGTCACATCAGAGAAAAGTCAAGGAAGGAATCAAATCCCCGTTGGCCTTTTCTGGTTTCAGGGATTATTGAGTCAAGGGGGCTCACATATGGAATCGTGAAGTCACGAAAGCCGAAATACCTGCTTGGATAAAGGTTGTGGTCATATCTGCGATCACGAGGGAGAGAGTTGGTGCATAGTGCTTGTTTGCACATGTGTAACTCATAAGGACGTGTGGATGCACACCAGTGCGTGTTAGAGATTTTTATAGGAAATCAAAGAGTCAATTCAACTCAAGAGGAAGATAAGGAATGATCCTAAGATCAGGAGGTCACATAGAACCCATTGAGGTGGGGGTGCTGCATCAGTGTGGCATCAGAGCATAGCCTACAACTTTCTTTTTGTTTTCTGCGGGGAACCGATTGAAACAATGACACCAAGAAGACGTCAAGAACAAGCAATGCCTGATCCAAATGCAGAAAGGGAAATGAGAGAACTACATGCTCGATTAGATGCTATGGAGACAACACAGAGACAGACAGTTGATGTCGAAAATGTCAGTGAAGCCGAAAGCGAAAATGAGGCTGGAGCAAAAGAAGAAGTCGCAACCAAAGACGCTGCAAAAGAACGTCTATTCAGAGTTGTTACAAGAATCAGAGCCAGAGCAAAGATGGACATTCTGATGTATGAAGGCAACTTAGATGTTGAAGAGCTAATAGATTGGTTTAGGGCTCTGGATAAATACTTCGACTATGAGGATGTCGAGGAAGATAAGAAAGTTAAACATGATGTCACTAGATTGAAAGGGCATGCAACACTGTGGTGGGATGAACTGCAGGCTGACAGGCGTTGCAAAGGGAAACAAAGAATAAAAAACTGGGATAGAATGGTTGCAAAAATGAAAGCCAAGTTTATACCCAGAGATTACCAAATCAATCTGTTTCGAAGAGTGAAAAACTTGAGACAGAAGATGACGACAGTGAAGGAATACACTGAAGAGTTTTACAGGCTCAACATTAGAGCAGGTCATCGAGAAATTTATGATGAAAAGGTTGCCAGATACATGAATGGTCTGAGATATGACATTCAATATGAAATAAGCATGATGACAATTAGAAATGTGGAAGATGTTTATCAAATGGCTCTGAAGACTGAAGATAAATTAGCCCGAAAGAAAGGTCTAAGAGGTCGAGGTCGAAGTCAGAGTAGAGGCAAAGCAATTGCCCGGGACAGAACTCAGAAGTCGAAGGAGGAAGAAAAGAAACCTTGTACTCACCTTGAAAGAGGAGGAAGTTCACAGGGGAGACAATATACCGACAAGAACGCTTTTCCACGAGCAAGAGGAAGAGGAAGAGGAAGAGGAGGTGAGATAAAAAAATTTGTCTATGGAAAGATCAGACATAAATCCTTCGAATGCCCTGATAGAAAAAGGGATGGAGGCGAAGCTCACATTTCAGAAGCACAGAAGTGAAATGTTGAGGCAGAAGATGCAGAAAGAGGAAGATCCTTAATGATGAGGAAAATTCTCTTGAAACCAGAGAAAGAGATAGAGAATCCAGTCCAAAGAAAAAGTTTGTTCAAAACTTCTTGCAAGACTAAGGACAGGGTATGCAAGGTAATGGTGGAAAGTGGAAGAATAGATAACCTAGTATCCACAGAAATGGTGGAGAAGCTGGCGCTGGAGACAGTTTCACATCTGAGCCCATACAAGATTTCGTGGTTGCAAAAGGGACATTAGGTAACTGTCACTAAACAATGCTTAGTTGAATTTAAGATAGGGGGATATAAGGATGAAATTTTATGTGATGTTATTCCCATGGATGTCTGTCATCTTTTGTTGGGGAGACCGTGACAATATGACAGAAATGTTGTTCATGATGGGAGAAGGAACACATACACCTTGGAAAAGAATGGTAGAACACATATGCTACTGCCAATTAGAGACAAGGAGGTGAAAGCAGAAGCCAACAATACAATACTTCTCATGAGTGGGAAGAAACTTCTTGGTGAAGTCAAGAAAGATGAAAAAATGCAGTTTGTCGTGGTAAGAAAGCCTAGAGTCATTATAACCTGTACCAAGATAGATGATCTACCTGAGGAAATTCAAGAACTGCAAGAGGAGTTTGCTGATATAGTGGTGGACAAATTACCTTGTTCGTTGTCGCCCATCAGGAGCATAAGTCATCACATTGATCTTATACCTGGAGTGAGTTTACCAAACAAAGCAGCGTACAGATTGATGCCACAAGAAAATGAAGAAGTCAAAAGACAAGTCCAGGATTTGATGGACAAAGGATTGGTTAGAGAAAGATTGAGTCCATGCACTATACCTACAGTGTTAAGCCCAAAGAAGGATGGTGGCTAGAGAATGTGTACAGACTCGAGAGCTATAAACAAAATCACCATCATGTACAAATTTCATTTACCAAGGATGGATAACTTGATGGATTGCTTGAATGGAGTAGAGTTTTTTTCAAAAATTGATTTGAAGAGCGGATATCATCAGATTAGAATGAGGGAAGTTGATGAATGGAAAACAACATTCAAGACGAATGAAGGACTGTATGAATGGCTTGTCATGCCGTTTGGTTTGACGAATGCGCCCAGTACTTTTATGAGGCTGATGAACGAAGTCTTGAAAGATTTCATCGGAAAGTTTGTAATTGTATATCTTGATGATATACTGATCTTCAGTAAGACTGAAGAAGAACATCTGAATCATTTAGCTACAGTGATGAGGAGATTACAGCAAGAGAAATTGTTGATCAATTTGAAGAAGTCGTCTTTCATGAAGACATAACTCATTTATTTGGGTTTTGTGATCTCTTCGAACGAGTTGAAAATGGATCCGGAGAAAGTAAAGGCAATTAGAGATTGGCCATCATTGAAAACTATCTTTGAAGTTCGAAGCTTCCATGGATTGGCTAGTTTTTACAGAAAATTCATCAGAAATTTCAGTGAGATATGTGCACCAATGATGGACACAGTAAAGAAAAGACACAAATCTTTTCATTGGACATAGGAAGTAGAGAAGAGTTTCGAGTTGTTGAAAGAGAAGATAATTGGACAACTAGTTATGGTTTTGCCAGATTTCAGCAAGACATTCCAAGTGAGATGTGACGTTAGTGGATTCGCAATTGGAGCAGTCTTAAACCAAGACAACAGGTCGATTTCATACTTCAGTGAAAAAATGAAAGATGCAAAGCTGAAATATTCCACGTATGACAAGGAGTTTTATGCAGTCATACATGCATTGAAAAAATGGAGGCATTACTTGGTTCCGAAAGAGTTTGTCTTGTATAGCGACAACCATGCTTTACAATTCATAAATCGACAGGAAAAATTGAACCAGAAGCATGCAAAATGGGTTGAATACATGCATAATTTTACTTTTGTTATAAAACACATTTCTGGAACTGCTAACAAAGTTGTTGATGCTTTGAGTAGGAAATGTTTGATTCTGCAAGAATTCAGAGTGAAGACCTTAGGTTTTGACAACCTCAAGGATGTGTACAGAGATGATGCAGATTTCAAAGAAGCCTATGAAGCATGTGAGAATCCAGTTCTCAGAGATAGAAGCCAATGGACTGAATATATGATTTAGGATGGACTGTTGTTTAGGGGTAATCAATTGTGTATTCCAAAGAGTTCTATGAGAGAGAACCTTCTGAAGGAAAAGAATAGTGGAGGATTGGCTAGACATTTCAGCCATGATAAGACTTTTGCACAACTAAATGGATCATATTATTGGCCAGTGATGAGGACATATGTCAAGAAATTCGTGAACAGATGCAAAATTTGCCAGCATGCAAAAGGGAAAAGACAGAATACAGGGTTGTATCAACCACTTCCAGTGCCAGAAAGGTTGTGGGATGTGATAAGTATGGATTTTGTGTTAGGACTACCAAGAACGCAAAGAGGGTGTGACTCAATCTTTGTGGTAGCCGATAGATTTTCCAAAAATGGCACATTTCATTCCATGTCAGAAAACTAGTGATGCAACTCACATTGCAAATCTATTTTTCAAAGAAGTTCTTAGACTTCACGGCTTACCCAAGAATATTGTATCGAACAGGGATACCAAATTTGTTGGTCATTTTTGGAGGACCCTATGGAAAAGGCTAGGGACTAATTTATCATTTAGCTCAGTATATCACCCTCAGACGGATGGGTAGACTGAGGTAGTAAACTGAAGCTTGGGAGATTTATCAAGGAGTTTGGTGGTTGAACATCACAGTCAGTGGGATCAGATTCTGCCGCAAGCAAAATTTGCATATAACGATTCACCAAACAGGAGTACATGACAAAGACCATTCCAAATCATGTATGGAATGCAGTCGAGAGGAGTATCTGAGTTGAGAGACTTAGAGAAGAGTGAATTCAGAAGTGTTAGTGCAGAGGATTTTGCAGCAGGAATGCAGGAGCTCCACAACAAAATCAAGGAGCGATTGAAAAATTCAAATCAAGAATATAAGCGCAGCGCAGATCAACACAGAAGAGAACATCAGTTTGAAGTAGGCAATTTGGTTTTGGCGCATCTCAGAAAAGAAAGGTTCCCAAGGGGAACATACAACAAGCTGAAGATGAAGAAAATTGGGCCATGTAAAATCATAAGAAAGTTTTAGGCAAACACTTATGAGATTGGATTACCAGATGGGGTAGGAATATCACCCATATTCAACATAGCAGTTATGTATCCTTACAGGGCTGATGAAACAGGAGCAGAAGAGAATCAGAAGGAATTTCAATGGGTTAAACAGATGCCTGTAGCTGAAAGGCCACAGATGGAAAAGATTATTGATCAAAGAATCGGGAAAAAGACCCGAAGGAAAACATACTTTAAATATTTGGTCAAATGGAAAAGACATCCGATTGAATATGCCAGTTGGGAGAGCGAAGCAGATATCCAAAGACATGGACAGACTTTGTAGGAGCTCATGAATAAGAGTTCATGAATTTTCTAGCTAGAGGAGTATGATGTAGGAGCATCGTAAGCAGATAGCAAAGCAAGCGCGAAGGCAAAGACAGTTGGAAACACACCAGCGCACATTTTGAAAATGTTTCAAATTTAAATAAAGAGACATTAATGTAATAGCTAGGGGAGCGTATTTACATTTATGTTTTGGAGATTGTAAACAGATCTTGAGCGTTGCTCTCATCTATCGGATATGAAGGCATTTATTTGTATTGAATGTAAAGTAGGTAGCTTTTAAGTCTGATTAGATAGCTTAGAGATGTAGGGGGGGAAACTCATAAAAGATACCCTCACTTGTATCATTGTATCATTCCTAATTGTGGATTATTCAGAATTTTGTAAGCTATAGAGTTGTAGAGAGAAAGAACACAGAGAAGAATCCATGTACAGGAACACTTGAGTTAATATATGAATGATTTGACTCAATTTGATGGTGTTATTATGCTTACTGTTGACATCTGTTGAATGGTATGTTTACAGTGTTTTGTTTCTTTGTAATGCATTTATTTTAATGTTGTGTGTGTATGAATGCTCTTGAATTCATGTTGAATATATGAAATCTGTGAGGAGAAAATAATGAGTTTCAATTGTTTCTCTTCCTGAGAAATCCTACAAAGAGTGCAGTCAACGTTCGCAAGGTGTGCGTCGATGAAGTTCTGAGTTTTTATCTCAGAAAGCTCGGGAGAGATACCGTTGTCCTCATACTAGCAGAAGTGAAGAGATAGCACAAATCCGTGCAAGGCGTGCGCAGGAGGATTGAAGTCTTAGATTTTATCAATCGAGGAGGAAGGTTGAAGGACTATTGTTGCAAGGAGTGCACAAAGTCGAAGGATCAAATAACTAGAGGTTATTTGTGAATGCTGCAAGGAGTGTGTGCAAGAGCCCTAAGGAAACCCTTGAGGTTACGACAGAAAGATCAGGAGGGAAAGAACCTTGAAGAGTTCAAGGGAAGGTGAGTGGCAAAGTTACTCAATAGGAAGGAAGCTCAGAAGAGTTGACGCCAGAGCGTTCAGCGAAGGAATATCAAAAGCTGGAACAGACGGTGGAGTCGCCTCAAGGAGAAGCGTCGATTTGCCGTGGACTGTTGGATCCTGCAGGCCAGTGGAGAGATTTAGGTTGAATGTTTCTCATCACTCATAAGCTCAGTAGGAATAGTGGTCGTTGGATTTGGATCAATGAGGGTCGTTGATCTCACGTCCTTGAATTTCGTCATTTCAGAATTCAGGAAGTGGAGAGGGTTGTGACTCGGAGTCGAGAGTCGTGAACTCCTGATTCACGAAGTCCCAAAAGAACTAGGACCGTCAGATCATGAGTATATGAGAGTCGTTGATCTGTGGTAAGGGGTTGTTGTGGTTTCGGAGGTCATCGAAAGGGGTTGTTGCATAGAAAAATGTCAATACGCGAAATCTCGGTTGCCGAAAAGACTGGGCCCCAGCTCATAGTTAGAGGTCACATCAAAGAAAAGTCAAGGAAGGAATCAAATCCCCATTGGCCTTTTTGTGTTTCGGGGATTGTTGAGTCAAGGGGGCTCACATCTGGAATTGCGAAGTCACAAAAGATGAAATATCCGCTTGGGTAAAGGCTGTGGTCATATTCATGATCACGAGGGAGAGAGTTGGCGCTTAGTGCTTGTTTGCACAGGCGTAACTCATAAGGACCTATGGATGCACACCAGTGCGTGTTAGAGATTTATGCAGGAAATCAAAGAGTCAATTTGACTCAAGGGGAAGATAAGGAACGATCCTAAGACCAGGAGGTCGCACGGAACCCACTGAGGTGGGGGTGTTGCGTCATAAGTGATGTATGTTTAGGGGTGAGCATTGGTTTGTCCAAATGCTATGTTAGCAATGACACTCGAGACCTAGATGCCTTGCTCAAATCCATGGAGATCCTGGAAAAATATGATAATGCTGAAGTGTGAGATTTTTGCCTAGTTATTGCAATACTTTGTAATGACAAATGGATGGTTAAAGTAGAGTCACATATGGATAACAAAGTCACAAAGGGAGATTCAAGGAAGAATTAAGGGCGAAATCACATATAAATTTTTAAAAGACAAGTGCATATATCTATTTATTCCAATTCGAGTATAATTTGGAGTCGTAAGAAAATGTATCATTTATACAACATAGCTTCTTCTAACTAATTTGGTCTTAATATATTCAATCTCTGCAAGGACATGATTATAAGTTGAAGGACCAAGTCATTGCGATATGCCACAAGTATGATAAGTTCACTGAACTCCAAATTGAAGTCACTACAACAAAACGACCAATGCAACAAAAAAACCAAAGCTTCAATTGTTGTTGAACTAGTGTTTTTTAGGAACCTACAAAGATATAGAAGAAGCCTAAGTCAGAGTATGGAGCCAGAAAGCGATGGAAGATATAGAAAAAGCCCAAGTTAGAGTATGAAACCAGAAGGGAATGGTTGCATAGAGAAAACAATGACAAGAAGGCAATGGTTGTATAGTTCTTTTCAATCGAAGCTATGTATGTTAATGCATTCAATACATATTAAGACTTGGACAAATGTCATGGTTAAAACTTAGGTTTTAGATCTGAAACTTATTAACTAGCCAATAACATATTGTATAAAAGAAATTTAAATATTATAAAAAAATAATTATTTTATTTCTTTATATACATTATTAAGCAATAACACTCGATTCTCAACTGGACCAATAAAAACATATATTAACATACAAATAATTTAACTGGGACCAATAAAAACACATATTAACATACAAATAATTTAATTGGGACCAATAAAAACACATATTAACATACAAATAATTTAAATATGATATTTGCAAAATTGTAAAGAAAAAAATATAAATATATACAAAATTACTCAAATATGAACAAAAACACATATTAACATACAAATAATTTAAATTTAAATATAATATTTGCAAAATTGTAAAGAAAAAAATATAAATATATACAAAATTACTCAAATATGATCAATAATTTAAAATATCATATATTCATAGGGTCCAAAATGATTTTTATGGGGTGTGAAGTTGCTTGATGTTTACTTATATCCAAGAGCTATAGGTACGAATGAGAGTACCTTTCTTTTTTTTCACGAGAAAAAATGTTCTTTATATTCATAAGGATATAAATTTATACAAAACCGTTTTTTTCGGTCTGATGTCTTACAAGTGAAGAAAAACTAGATGCTTGGCTAGGTCCATGATTGACCAAATCAAACAACACCCATTCACAACTATGATCAGCTCACAAAGATGGGTTGCGGAAAAATAACTGAAGATAACAATCAAAGCATTAACTTGATGGTTGGTCCCTCAATGCCATCTTCCCATATAGTTAAGCAAATTTGGCCTGGAGGAAGATGCAACGCTCTTTTAGAAAGGGTATCTGCCTCACAGTTTTCCTCTCGATAGATGTGAGTGAAAATGAGCTTTCTAAACTGAAGTGTAGCTTTTTTGGTTCTCTTTTTCCAACACTCAAGAGCTGCCACCTTGAAGTCAGCCAGTCCATTCAGCTAGTCTATAGTAGTTTTTAAGTCTTCGAGAAGCAGCAGCTCGTCGGTATGGCGGCAAGCCAGAATGAGCGAGACCCACGTGCCTAAAAGTTCTACCTTTATATTAGATCCCTGACCTCCGTTCAATGTCCAGCGAATGCAAGTGTGGGAATTTAGGACAATTTTGCCTCTGACCCCACAAATGAGAGTACGTTTCGTGTATGATACACATTATAATGTTGATCTTATGTGATGTTATTTATATGTATGTGTATTTTTTTAATTTTGAGATGTGTAATAAAATTGTTAATTTTGAGGTATTTTAATGTTAATAAAGTTATTGATTTTTAACTTAGTTAGTATAAAGGTGATAGGAGTATTTTAATGTAAATAATTTTT
>SNQJ01S0116885.1:19787-29804 GCA_010110895.2 Picea sitchensis | reverse complement strand
TTGAGGTACATGTTGGGTACATGGTTGAGACAAGTAGTTGATGAGTTGGCACATACATGAGGTGTATAGTTGATGATGTCGGTACATATTGATGAGTATAGTTGATGAGTAGTTGATATATTATTGGTACATAATTGGTGTTAGCACTGAGAGTCACTCTCCGACTGCAAGAGGACAAGCCCAATACCCATCAAAAGTAAAAAGTATTAAAATGGTTTGGGGAGGTGGATCAACAAGACTTTAAGAAAGGGAAAGATAACAGAGGTGACTGCATACTAGTCCTCGACCATTGGGAAATGGAGTCATAAGTATCATGAAAAATGAAGGAATTTAAGCTACCTATCAAACAAAGGGATTAATGTGGTTATGAGGAGAAAGAAGATAGAAAATGTCTAAGTGATGAACCATGAAAGATGGGCAAGATGACAACAGATCCTCTACCTCCTCAGGAATCCATAGATCAGAGAGATGCTACATCCAGACATGAAGAAAAATAGAAAAGGTATGATGAACCATGAAATATGGGCATGATGGAAACATATCCTCCATCACCTAAGGAATCCATAAATCAGAGAGATTACACCCAGACAAGAAGAAAAATAGAAACTATTTGATGAACCATGAAAGACAGGCATGATGGAAACAGATCCTCCATTGCCTGAGGAATCCATAAATCAGAGATATTACATCCATACAAGTAGAGATAGAACAATGTGTAAACTAATAAGACGGTCTGATAAAAGCAATTCAAAGGAATCTTCAATAACATAATATTTACAATCCAATCCCTCAGGCTTACAAACTAAAAATACAAAGCCCTGCTCATATTACTCTCTTGGCTCTCCAGCCTCTGAAAAACACCACCTCTGCAAAAAATCTAAGATTGATCTATTTATAACCAGCTCAGCCGACAAATTCCAGGAGTGTGACCTGGTTATCTCGTTCAATGCTCTAGTCTGCACATCCTTCTATCAGACTGTGCATGTTTTTCTCCTATAAAACACAAGTTCTGGTCGATATGGACTTGCAAGATGAAACCGTCCATTGTGGTACCTCAGGCTGACAGTTTTGTCTCCTCGTCCATACCTTCAATGCCATCCATTTATGGACTGAGTTGAAGTTTCAGCTACTAGTCCTTTTCCATTAACTAAATCCTCCTTGGGATCAGAGCGTGGCTAGAGGATTAGTAGGTAATTACGTACCACTCATGGATTGGGTGTTGAATAAGAAGGTGGCCACAAAATTCAATGCTCGTTCATTGGTTGAAACATCCTCGGGATCGGGATGTGACTGGACCACTAGGGAGAGGCCACATGCTGGTGCTTGATACAACATTGTAAGAGCATCTGATTTTGGGGTCGTCGAAATTGGTTTGGATCCACACTACTTTCGGGCTTGAAATGAACCGCCTGTCGCCACATAGCCACCTCGCAAAACCACGGTTTGGAATTTGGCCCACCCTTCAAGTTTTAATGACCACGTATCTTGTGGCCCTGATCTAAGGCCATCGATATGATCGTGATCTGCGATCTGGGCATGCCTGCTATTTTAGCACCTCCACCAAAACTTTATCCTCCTGCTAATTGTGGGAACCTTCCAATTGTTTTTAGAGATGACCCCGAATTGAAATGTGCAAGGGATTTATGCCACTGTAACTACATTTTTCTACTTGATTGTGCTCATGGCTGTCAACTGTGACCCTGAGCAACTTTGTGTGATAACATTTTTAATGGTACCATTGTCGGGGACATAAGTGAATATATCTTCCCTAGTAGAATGGCAACGAATAGATCCAGTTTTAGATGGTGAACTAAAGCTCGACATACTATTCTGACTACTTATATTTCACCATGGAGACTCCATTGTTCGAAAATCTATTGGAAACTTCATTGTTTTGAAATGGACAAGATTTTAGCTCAGAGGTATGATTTCTACGATTTTTAAAAAATAGTTGGTTTCCCTAATCCAGTCCCTGGTAAAGATGAATGGGAAGTTATCCTTCCTAAATTTCAAGGAGAAGAGTGGGAGGAACCAACTGAACACTTGTTGGATTTTCATGATTTTATTCATCAAATTCATATCATGCATGAGGATGTTCATATTAAGATTTTCAGGTATTCATTGGAGGGGATTGCTTGTGATTGGTTTCGATCTCTCCAAGTTCCAAGTATTAGCTCTTTGACAGGATTTCATGCAACGTTCAATTCCTTTTGTAAAGAATATTTTCCAGCTAAACATATTTTTGAGGGATTTTGTAATAAGTTTTCTTTGCTCCATAAATATTCTTCTAGTCATGAAAGCCCAAATTGTGATGAAGCATTTAGTGTAGAAGAAAAAATTTACCATGAAGATCATGAGGTGTTGAATGATATTCATTATGATAGCAATAACATAGAAACATCTGACATCATATCAGTTGTATCTATTGTTTTAAATGTTCATGTAGATCAATATCTCTCTTTTGAATATTCTGATGAAAAAGAGCAAGTGTTTTATGCAGTAGATATTTCTCCTGACTGTGAAGCTAATATAGATTATAAGCTAGTTAAAAAAACTAGGGAATATTTCTCTCTGTTTTTTCCTATTTTTTCACGGTTAAAGGCATATTTTGTTTGTTTCTCTTATGGAGAAATTGTAGAGGATATTCCTATTCTGGAAACATATGTTTTTGGTATCCATGTTTATGATGAAGAAGTTATTTCAAATACTGACCAAGAGCAACCCATTTTTTATGAATATCCTAGTGAATATGATGAAGAGCAGAGCTTGTCCATGGATTCTTTGGAACCTTGTAGCATGGTCCCTCTATATGATAATTATGAACCTCATCATTGGGAGGGTAATGAAGGAGAAAAGGAAGGGATAAATGTGCAACTCATATCATCTCCAACAATTATAAATGAGTAGCAGGTTAAAGAGAAACATCCATTCATTAATATACATGAGGATATCTCTTGCCATCAGCTAGCAGATGTTTCCAGAGAAAGCAAAGGAGAAGTTGATAAGCAACCTGCATCATCCTTTCACTCAACTGTTCTTGCCACAGACATTCAACCAGATGTGAGCAGTTGTAAAGCAAAGCATGCTTTCTGCTACCAATCTAGTAGGTTTTATCACCCATTTTATGACCTGTGGTGTTATATATGGAGTTGAGTTTTCCAAAAGATTTGGAGCCTACAAAATCATTCATCTTATCATCATTTGGGGGTATTGTCATTGTTCCAAAACATGTTTTCATTCTCCTGTCACACTTCCCTTACCTTTTGTGAATAATTTGTAGTGAAAGGAGGAATTATATTACCAAACAGTCTGGGTGGCTATGGTGGAAGTTTTCTTTCACCTAACATATTGTAAAAATCAGTTAGTGTAGGATTGTACATAAATAAGATCCTTCTAGAGCATGTGTGTTTGTTTTCTTTTTTTAAGTAGAATAGTGTACATGTCATCCTATGGTCCTTAGTAGGATGTATTTGAGCTCGAATCCACAAACCAAAGGATAAGGACCTGGAACTGCACGTTCTTGGCATCTCGCAGGGAGCATGCCATCCCTTGTGGAGCCAAATGTTATCACACAAAGTTTCCCAGGGTCACATTTGACAACCATGAGCATAATCAAGCAGGAAAATGCAGTTACAGTGGCAGAAATCCCCTGCACATTTCAATTCGGGGATATCTCTAAACACAGTTGGAAGGTTCCCACAATTAGCAGGCGGATAAAGTTTTGGCGGAGGCGCTAAAATAGAAGGTGCGCCCAGATCAAAGATCGCGATCAGATTGATGACCTCAGATCATTTTATCACCATAAGATATGCGGTCGTTAAAACCCAAAGGGCGAAATGAAATCCAAACCACAATTTTGAGGGGTGGCTACGTGGCGAGAGGCGGTGCATTTCGGGCTCGAAAGCTTTGTGGGTCCAAACCTCTTTTGACGGCCCTAAAATCACGTGCTCTTACAATGTCGTATCAAGCAACAACATGTGGTTGCCCCCTAGTGGTCCAGTCACATCCCGATCCCGAGGAGGTTTCAACCAATGAATGAGCATTGACTTTTGCGACCACTTGCTTATTCAACACCCAATCCATGAGTGGCACGTGGTCACTTACTAATTGTCCATTCATGCTCTGATCCCGAGGAGGATTCAGTTAATGGAAAATGAATGGTAGCTGAAACTTCAGCTCAATTCATAAATGGATGGCATGGAAGCTCTGTCCAAGGAGACATAATTTTTAGCCTGAGGTACCACAATGGATGGTTTTGTCTTGCAGGTCCATATCGACCAGAGATTGTGTCTGACAGGAGAAAAACGCGCATAGTCTGACAGAAGGATGCACAAACAGAAGCATTAAACAAGATAGCTAGATCACACTCCTGGAAGTTGTGGGCTAAGCTGGTTATAAATATATTAGTCTTATATTTTTTGTAGAGGGGGTGTTTTTAAAAGGATGGAAAGTCGAGAGAGTAATATGAGCAGGGATTTGTATTTTTAGTTTGTAATCCCGAGGACTTGGATTGTAAGTATTATGTTATTGGAGATTCCTTTGAATTGTTTTTATTAGACCATCTTCTTAGTTTACACATTGTTCTGTCTCTTCTTGTCTGGATGCAATCTCTTTGATTTATGGATTCCTGAGGCGATGGAGGATTTGTTTCCATCATGCCCATTTTTCATGGTTCATCAGATAACTTCTTTTTTTCTTCTTGTCTAGGTGTAATCTATCTGATTTATGGATTCCTGAGGCAATGGAGGATATGTTCCCATCATGCCCATATTTCATGGTTCATCAGACCTTTTCTTTTTTTCTTCTTATTTGGATGTAGCATCTCTCTTATCTATGGATTCCTGAAGCGGTAGAGGATTTTTTGTCATTTTGACCATATTTCATGGTTCATCACTCAAACATTTTATTTCTTCTTTCCCCTCATCACCAGATTAATCCCTTTGTCTAATAGGCAGCTTAAATGCCTTCATTGTTCATGATACTTATGACTCCATATCCCAATGGTCGAGGACTGATCTGTAGTAACCTATGTTATCTTTTCCTTTCTCAAAGTCTTGTTGATCCACCTCCTCAAACCATTTTAATAATTTTTACTTTTGATGGGTACTAGGCTTATCCTCTTGCAGTCGGAGGGTGACTCTCAGTGCTAACACTTGGTACATGGTTGGAGGAACTTGTTAGTAGTATTGTTGACACATGGTTTATGAATGATGTAACATACTTGTATTGTTATATTATTAGAAGCACATACTGATCTTGGTGATGATTATGAGTTGTTATGTTATTCTTGGTTGATGCACATCTTTGATAGTTTGCTTGGTGATTGATCTTGGTGAGTAGATCTGATTTGGTTGATAATATTGAGGAGATAGGTTATTGTGATAGGTTGTTTGGACATGTTGTTGTGATAGGTTATTCATACATGTTTGGTGCATGGTTGATGCACTTGTTCATGGTACAGGTTGAGGTAAAGGTTGGTGCATGGTTGATGCACTTGTTTATGGTACAAGTTGATTACAGGTTGAGGTACAGATTGATGCATGGTTGATGCATGGTTCAGGTTATTGGTATAGGTTGTTTGGTGTAGGTTGATTGGTATAGGTTTACAACCGTATATCTCACAGTGATGGTGTGACAGTGGTTCCATCATTCTAATTATATGTCAGGGTGGTTGGATGGGGAAAGGACAGGTGGTTGTATCCAGAGAACATAGGGGGTTGTAGCCAGAGAATTGGGGAGTTGGATCTTACCTCGGCATGTAGCCTAACAAATTAGGGGGTTGGATCCTCCTTCCAATTGAAGCTCGAAAACAAAGGAAGTTGGTTCTTCCAATGAATGTAATTCTTAAAGACATATAATAAAAATCATTTCATGGTTTTCTCCCGCTTTGGGTTTCCATGTAAAAACACTGGTGTACTATGTATGTGTATGTGTATGATTTCTCATTTGTTCATTGTTTATTTACTCTGCAACTATCGGATGATAATGATCCATTGATATAACACTTTCATATTGTGGTTAAAAAGGATTATTGTTCTATTATTGATTCACTCCCCCTCTCAGTAATCCAACAATTGGTATCAAAGCAGGTTCCTTCATGAAACAATTTAACCATTGGAAGGAGATCATGTATTATTATGAGAATGGAGTACCACTGTTTAATGGTCAGAATGGTTTAAAGTATGAGTTATGGAGTGGAAGGATGAAAGTATTTTTATAGGCACATGGGTATTATATTTGGCTATCAGTCGTTACAGGATATGATAGTTCAACAAGGGAAAAGACTGCAGCCAAGAAGGAATTGAAGAAGAATAAAAAAATAGCAATGGATTTCATCTGGGAAGGATTACCTAATCCGATAAGAGAAAAGGTTGGTAAATGTTCATCAGCCAAAGAACTTTGGGATAAGTTACATGACACATATTCTTCACCCATCACAGATTCAGAAAATTCGAAAGAAGATGCAGGTACATATCAAGAAGAAATATGTTCACCTTGTCAAATAGAGTCAAAAGATGAAGAGTACATAATCAACAAAGGTATGTTGTTTTTCTTTAATTGTGAAAAATGCAGACATCTTGAAATAGAATGCCATGAAGGAAATGAGACAGAAAAACAAATTGAAAAATAAGACAATTATGAGGCAGAATTGATTAGTGCTTTAACTGAACTAAGAGAAGAAAACAAGTCACTCAAGAAAGAATTGATGAAACAAAAGGAAAGTATTCGCATTTTTGAAGAAGCCCAACGGGTCATCGAGAACTTAAGAACTCATCTAGAATAAGCAAGAAATATCGAAGAAAATCTTGAATATCAAAAGCAGTGTTTGGAAGACAACATAGCACCACAAAAGGAAGAAGTAGAAATGAGAAAGAAGATATTGACAGATTATCTTAAGGAAATAAATAACGATATAAAATAGCTTGAGTCAGAGTTTGGTCAAGAAGAGAAAGTACTTGAAGAAGAAATAATCACATTAAAAATTCATCTTGAAGAAGCGAAGAGAAAAGAAGAAGTCATGAAGTCTCAGATATTAAAGAAAGAAGAAGAGGTTGAGAAGCTTGAAGAATAAGTTGTCACATTGAGAAGTAAAATCATCCAACTCAAAAATGATGTTGAAGAGATAGAAACATCCACATCAGTTACAAAGGATGAAGAGAAGAACTCTAGGTTGCTATAAAAGAAGAATGAATAAAATAGAAAGAGTTATCCAAAAGTACTCAAAGGAAAGAATCATGGTCAACAAGAATCTAAGAAAAATATTGAAGATACATCTTCAAGAAGACCATCTATGTTCAAGCCACAAAGAAGCTTCAATCATGATCATGATCATTCAAGACAAAAATTCAGAAGGACTACACCACAAAGAAGATCATTCACTCCCATGTATGCAAATTTATTTTATGGTCATTGTTTTTATTGTACTAATTTTGGACATAAGGTTGCAGATTGTAGGGATTATGAAAGAAATGTTCAAGAAATAAGTGCCTATGTGGTCGCACGTAACATTGAGTGTTACAAATGTCATAACTATGGACACATAGCCAGTGATTTTAGAAGCATGATCGATACTTCCATGAAAGAGAACACTGATATCAGATATAAGAAAGTATGGATAAGAAAATAGGAAGAACAAGTGAACAAAGATCAGGTACCACAGATCATAAGATTGACAATAAAATAAGATGAAGAAAATTCTACAGAGAAAAAGAAAGATGTCAGATACAAAAAGGTTTGGAAAATAACTGAAAGAAAGGAAGGACATGTAAATAAGGAACATGATCAAGAGATTGTAATTTCAGGCATTGTAGTGAAAGATGAATCCACAGACATAAAGAAATAAGTTAGAGCTTCGATAGATAATGAATCTACCAATGAAGATGATGATGAATACACATCAGAGTAGGAATTGTTCTGAGCCATCCGACTTAGAGACTCTTAGGTAATAGGTAAAGGAACATTATCATAATGGATGATAATTACATTGGAAATGGATCGAACAATGCTAATGGATTCCAAATTGACAGATATTTTTTGGACACATGCAGTGCATAAAGAAGTTCACATTCAAAACAGAGTAATGCTCAGAAACAACAATGAAAAAACTCCCTACTAACTATGGAAAGGAGGCCCAGACAACAACCTTTACATCAATGTAACTCAAGGTAGTACTTTATTAATTGAATTTTATGTTGATGATATTGTTTTGGAAGTACTAATGACAGGTTAAGCCAAAAATTTGAAAAGGATATGTAGAATGAATTTGAAATGTCAGTACTTGGAGAACTATCCTTCTTTTTGGGTCTTCATATATGTCAAAAAAACCATGGAATTTTTATTTCTCAAACTAAGTATATCAGAGAAATGCTAAAGAGGTTTGGAATGGAAGATTGCAAACTAGTTACCACTCCTATGCAAACCAGTTGCAAGTTGAGCAAAGATGATGATTCAAAGTCTACAGACCAGAGGAAATACATGTCAATGATTGGTAGCTTAATATATGTGACAACATCCAGACTAGATGTAATGTAGGAAGTTGGACAGGTGGCACGATTTCAAGTAGCACCAAAGGAATGGCATGTCTTAGCAGTAAAGAATATTTTCAGATATCTCAAAGGAACAAAAGAGTTTGGATTATGGTATCCAAAATGAAAGAATCTATCACTTATTGCCTACACAGATGCAAATTGGGAAGGTTGCATTGATGATCGACGAAGCACCCATGGAGCAACTTTATACTTAGATATACAGGTTGAGTATGATGAGCCCATTCCAATCTATTGTGATAATACAAGCGACATCAATATCTCAAAGAACCCGGTGATGCACTCCAAGACGAAGCACATTCCAATAAAGTATCACTTTCTACGAGAACAGGTTGCAGAGAAGAACATCACAGTTGAATATGTGGGCACAAAAGAACAAGTGGCAGAGATCTTTACAAAACCACTTCCAAGGGAATCCTTTGAGTATTTTCGCCAAAGACTCAGAGTAATTTCTACTCCAAAATGAATTATTTTGAGTGCTTATCTTATATGTCTTATATTTACAGGAGGAATCACCATAAAGAGGAAAGTTCAGGTTGGGGGATCATTTTCAGGAAGATTTCAGTCAGGGGGAGTATCCCCAAGGACAGTTCAGTTAGGGGGAGCAACCTCGGATGGAAATATACCTTTTCCATTGATGACAAAGGGGGAGATATTTATCATATGCAGGATAGAAATGCTTGGAGAGAGAGCACAAAGGCATGTATATAGGGGGATAATCCCAAGGAGAGTTCATTCATGGAGAAAAACCCCAAAGGGAGATACCTTTTTTCATTTATGTCAAATGGGGAGAGATAGAAACATTGATAAGGAGTATAAGCATGAATTTGATCATGACTAAGTGTTGCCATGAATGTCAGTTTTTCCATCAATGCCAAAGGGGGAGATTGTCATACAGATGGCTTAGGTTGATGGACAATTGGTATGGATTATTGGTTTTCATTGATGTCAACCATTGGAGAGTGATATTGTAGATTTATCTCAACCCTTAGTGATTGATGTCAACCCTTGGAGAAAGTCTGGTAGCGAATTATGGTAGCACAAAGGTTTGGGTAATGGACCGAAGTTTTTTTGATGTATAATGGTATGAGTTTTAATATATTTGATGGTAATACTATTCTATATGTGTATTACATGTCATTCCATTTCCAGTGGTATGTGGAACGTCACATAACTTCTCACGGTTAGATATTTATGGCCATGTGAAGTTGGAGAACCCACATTTGGGTAATGGACTCAAGTTTGTTTGATGGATAATGGTATGAGTTTTGATATATTTGTAGGTAAGACTATTCTATATGGATAGTACATGTCATGAAATTTCTAGTGGTATGTTTAAAGTCACATAACTCCTCACGGTTAGAGATTTATGGCCATGTGAAGTTGGAGAACCCTCATGAGTCATCTAGAAGCCCCAAAAGGTCAAAGTAGTCAAAGTGGTTTAAGATATTTTAGAAGGTAAATAATAAAG
>SNQJ01S0116883.1:27803-42711 GCA_010110895.2 Picea sitchensis | reverse complement strand
ACTGCAACAATCTATAGAGACTCTATTTTATTATGACTATAATTTTGAATCTAACGGATGAATATTATAATTTCTAGATTTTTTTGAAGTTGACCAAGCTGAAAACATTACAGATTTTAAACACATGTTTTCCCCCACCTTGTATCTATCTTAATTTTTACTTAAAAATAAAATCTAAAAATAAGCTTTTGAAAAGAACAGTTTAAGGATTATGAATAAAGTTTTTACTAAATTTTTCACTATGTATTTTTAGAGATACGGATATTTCGTTTCTTTGAATCATAATGTCAACTGAAAATATTATGCAGTGTTTTTTTTTAAATTAAATAAAATTAGATAAAAATAATGAAAATGAAAACAAATTATAGGAATTGAAAGTAGATTCAATTTTTCAAATGCTAGTGTCATTTTTGAAACTAAATTCTGAGTATTTACAGGAATCTGCAACCTCCAAAGTTCAGGTAAGCTAGAGTGAATTCTATGATTCCTGCAAACAATCCCATTCCCTAGTTTTCAGCCGAAAGAATATTTTGGCCAAAAAATGTAATTCTAATGGAATCCATCAAAATTAAACGATTTCCTATCTTTTTGGCTGAAAAAAACCTTTTTTTGGCCGAAAGATGGGTGAGATAATTTCGTCGAATGGAAACAATGAAAATAAATGTTGTATCATCTCACTTTGTGCCAAATCGTATAAATACGGTTTCGGTCAAACACATTTAACACAATTCATCGCTTGTTTCATGGTTTTCTAGAGCACCTAAACAAAGTTTCAAATCATCTTTTTCGTTTTTGTTGAACATGGTAATTGATGTTTGTTCAAGTTTTTATTGGAATAACAATTTATATATTGAAAGCTAAATGTTGATCATTTTTTCAAGGTGAAGCCTTTGTTGAACATAAAATTATTGATATTATTTTTTAATATTTTTGTGACAATGAAGTTTTTCTGAGACTATTCTGAAATGTTGATTTTTTTTAAACTTTTACAGATAACTATACTCATGGGAAAAAAATCTTGTGCAAAAGAAAATTTGATCGCACTCGAGATGAAAATCACCACAATAATCAAAGGAAAGAGCATTATTGAAAAAATAAACGAGAACATGAAAATATTGAAGAAAGAAACGATGATAATGTAAATAGAGATTTTCAACAAGAAGAAGTCCAACTAGGTATGCATGCACATATTGTCTATATTAAAAGTATAGAATTCAATTTTAAAATATTGTTTAATATAATTGATTGTAGTTACGACTTGATGTTTTTCAAAAAACATAAATAGATTTGTCTCATAACGTCGATGAAGACGTTGAAACCAAAATTGAAGCAGAAGATGAATCACCGTATGTACATAAATTTAGATAATACAAGATGAACACTTGTATATAGTTTAGTGAATTTATGTTTGGGTTTTGGTTTTTTAATATAAAATTTAAATTGAAATATGCAGGAGAATCTATCAACATTGATGATGAAATATTAGAAAATGTTGATACTGACAAATTTGGAAAGAAAGAAGCTAAGAATTATATAAGATATCGAACTAAGAATATGTATAATACTTTTTTCAAAGATGAATTAGTAACAACACAAGATCAACTTTTACTATGTCTAATAAAGTCAAGAAAGTTAAAAGAAGCTACATCATTATTGGGTATTCAAAATTTGACAAAATATACAAAGGTGAAACAGAATGTATTTGACAATATAACTAGTGTATTAAAATATTTTGGAAAATCTCGAAAAAAAGATTTCATTGTTGCACGTAGAGTGATACAAACAACAGTTGTTTCATCTAGAAATATAAAATATTGTTTGACACGACACATGGGAAAAATGATGGGAACGTCAAGAAAAATATTGTACAAACACATAAAATTTCGATTGCAAATATATGAAAATGATGAATTTGTTTGTTGGACCATGATTTCTAGACAACCCTACAAAGATAGAATTGAAGAAAATTTTAAAGAATTGGCCCGTAATTGTTGGTTGACAGAATCTCGCGTTTCACCACATACAAGGGATGTGCTACCATGAATAATAGCATGAAAACAATATGAAGAACATCCAAAAAATATATTTCCAATGACACGAATAGAATTGTTCAATAAGTTCAAAGAAGAGCACAAAGAAGTTAAAATTTCCATCGATACATTCGTGCAACAAAAACGATGGTTTGTTAGACCCATCATTGTTCGTGACACTTGTTGTTGTCGTTATCATGTGGAATTTGAGTTATATTATGACACTTTTATTTATTTTGGTAAAACTTTATGGCCAAGTTCACCTCCTCCGTCCACATTCCATGCTTTTAAATCTGAAATTCTATGTGAAAGAGAAGGTGATGAATTATTTTACCAAAAAAATGTGTTGGTGGAAAGAAATGTGATCGTTGTGGAAATATAAGTTTGTTTCACTTAAAGTATCCTATTGATATGAATGATCAATCATTTTCTAATATAAAAGACAATTGGAAGAGATATGAATATATCAACAACATGGCTCCACATTCTTCAAATGTTATTTCCAAAAGGATTGATTTTAAAGTAGATAAAATCAGTGTGATAGATTTTTTGAAGAATTTTGAGGAAGAAATTTATAAATACACCAAGCATTCACATAGAGCTCGATGGAAACACCTACAATTCAAACAATCTCGTGAAGTGTTTCCACCAGGGACAATTTTTTCTGTAGATGATTTTGCAGAGAATTACACATTCGCTGCATAAAAAGAAATACAAAGTGAATATTATCATTCTAATCAAGTCACTGTATTTTTCCACGTTCTGTATAGACATGCTCAATGGAGTCTTGATAACATAGAAAGAACCAACGACAATCGACATGTTATTAAAGAATATCACTTTTATATAAGTGATGATCGAGCACACGACACACATTATGTACAACATTTTTTTGATAAATTTTATGATTCATTGAAAGAATGTGAGATCATATTCGATCGACATTGGATATGGTCAGATGGGTGTGTGGGTCAGTGCAAATATTCACGATCATTTTATTGGTTGTATCTTCTTCATAAAAAATCAAACATTACACATTGTTGGAATTTTTTTTAGAATGGTCATGGAAAAGGAGAGCACGATGTTGTAGGGGCATGTGTAAAACAAGAACTTCAAAGGCATCAAATGAACCCTGATGTCAATTGATTTGAATCTGTTGATCAAGTTTTTGAATGGTGAAAAATGGCACTAAGCCATGAAAATAATCCATCAAGGGATGTGCGCAGGTGTGTCTATATATACATGTTACACATGTACACAGGATATTTGTATTCACATGTTCAAATTTATATTCAATCTTCAATCATTTTCTTGAGAGATTTCAAGTTAACAAGTTCTTGTCTTGTGCAGGTTTTTTTGGTATGTTGGAATCCAATATGTAAATAGATCAATCCCATATGAAGTCGGTACAATACACGGGACACAGAAAATGCATTTAGTTAAAACAAAATGCTATCAAAATGTGTTTGCATTTGATAAAGGAAATGAGTCATGTTTTTGTTCAGTTTGCATAGAGGACATAGAATCCATAGAGATTTGAGAAAACGAAAATGCAGAATATGTTAAAGGTTGGAGACATACCGAAATTAATATAAAAGGGAAAATGACACTTGCAATCTTAAAGGAGATGGAATCAAATGAAACTATAGTGTCAGTTGATGGTGATAGAGTTTCCGATCTTGTTAGATAAGGTAATTTTCATGTTTAATTTTTTTCAAATAACTTGTAGATGTACTTGTGTGATAATCTAACATGGACTATTTGTTGTCCTTGATATATCAAATTATTTGCAGGAGATGTCTTTGTCGTGGTTGCACCTTTAGACAAGTGAAATATTATTTGATGTGATGCACAGAACAAAAGATGAGGTTATTAGAATATTTTGATGATAACAATTTTATATATGAAAGAGGATACATCGTATTGAAAGGATATTTTTTTCAAGAAACCCATCAAACCGATACTCATGTTCACTTTCAAGACTACCAGTCAGATGAAATAAGTTGTAAATATAGTCATTTGGTATGTGCAGTGTGCATAAAGTTTATAGAATTTCAGTCAAGAAAAAAAACAAAATTTAGAAAATGGAAAATGTTCAAAGCCGATCATGAATGAATAACTGAATATGGAATACCATTATGATTTATTTAAACAAGTGACATGTACATTCTGGAATTTTATATTTTTCATTGAAAGTACACGTATTTATGAATATCTAGGATTCTAGAATCATTTCCAATTTAGTTTACTTTCATAGTCCATTCAATTAAGAAAAGTTATTTTTTTTATGAATTATAAATTTTACCAATCCTTATTTACAATTTCAGGGAAGAACCTATAGATTGTATCTAGGGAACCTAAAATGGCCTATACTTTGGATGATTATACTTTAATCCTACAAATTATCCAGATCATATACACAAATCCTTTAATGCATGTAATCAATTTACTACATATAGGATTTGCGTTCATTATTTGCAATGATTGTTCAATGCTTTTTCATATGAAGAGGATAAATTCATATCAAAAATAGGACCCATTTACATGTCATTATAAGGGACTATTGATGGCTTAGAAAAACTTTAAAGACATCTTAAAAAGTATGATTAACATCCTAATTAAATAATTCAAGGTAATACATATGATTAACATCCTAATTAAAAAAAATTAAAGACATCTTAAAAAGTATCAATTTTAATTATGAAATTATGAATTTTGATTCCAAAAGTGTTGATATTATAATAAACTGTTAAATTTGTGCATTTAGATTTCAATATCTTGAAGGAAATTGAAAACAAAATTGAAATTATGAGCTACTTGAAAAATGTGTATGATGAACCTAACACTACTTATATTCTACACATTAAACATAGTTTTCATTAAGTTTGATTGAAAAAAACTTAAGTTGAAAATGAAATTGATTTTGTGTCATGATAACAAAAAATTAAAAAAAAGCAGGTCATCTACTAAGGCTTGGTTTCCTGCATTTAGATTTTCATTTTTTTAATTGAATTTGGAGTATATTCAATTTTCAACGTAGTGTATGATTAGCATCCTAATTAAAAATCACCTGGATGGGGTACCACTTGGCGCGATGAGGAGGAAAACTGGACTAGATCGGCTAGAGGAGTTATTATCCCAGACCATCACCCCCTGCGCATTAACTTCCCATGGCTCAAACAATGCGGATAGTTAAGTTAGTGCGCATGGTCGAGCTCTTGGAAGAGAGAACCAACCAGGCATACAGTACCAAACAATTGCAGAGGTCTCATCAACCTTCAATGGCGATGGGAGGGGTATTTTTGGACCTTCACGACGTTAAGAACAGCCCCAGAATGCATTTCATTTCATTTTTCACCCGGTTTTCTCCTCCCACAAATCACTTTGACCCTCACGATTTTTTTGGCATTGCCAATCTCACCCTATGAGTCCTCCTGGCCTCAATTCGCCCCCAACGAACCAGGAATATCCTTCCCACTACGTTCTGCGCAAGAACATCCATTCCTTTCCACTACATCCAACATCCCCCCATAGAATCCTTTCACTCCTTCCATCCCCCTGTCCCTCCTACCATGCCTCGAGAATGCGGGAAGCCCAAGAGGGGCGCTAGGAAAAAAAACGCCCTCTATCGGGCTACCAGACTCACTGCCTCCCAACAAGATCCCATTTCTCACTTCGGCCATCCCCACCACTTCACCCTAAGAACTCAGACAACCTTGCTCAATCCCCTAGGGCGCGCAAGAAGAAAATGAAGATAAATTTATCCACGACATGCTCTCCACCATCGCCACCTCCACTTCGACATCAAAGCCACAATGTCATGAAAGAAGAGGCGCCACCTCCGCCTTTGCACCTCAGCCTCAACACTGTGAAAGAGGAGGTGCCACCTCCCACTTTGCATCTCATCCCAAGCACAGTGAAAGAGAAAATGTAACCCTTGGGGACGTGCCTCCCCACCACCACCAACCTTCTAGCCCCCCCAGTTCTCAAACCGGGAGAGCCTTACTATGGTGACGGGAGTTGTCGAGTGAAGGAGGAGATCCCTCCAAGTGCAGGCAAGGAAAAAACTACAGCGGGAGGTGATGAGATGGGTGAGGGAGAAGTGACTTCTCATTTTGCCAACCATATGGAAGTGAAGCATCTTAAGTTCCTCTTCGACATCCGACAGTGGTAGGACGACCAGATGCATGGTCAAGGCGTCATCAATCAACAACTGGACATGCTTCTCAATGCACTCTCGGATGATCCAGCGCAAGCCCGATGCCCAACATGCAAGCAGTGATTCACCCCTGCATACATCATTCATGGACATCCAGGATTCCCAGGGAATGAAGTGGCTCACCCCAGGTTACAGTGTTTTGTTAATTTCAGTCATAGCGTCAGTGGTTTAATATACCATGATGACAAGCTAGATTTTACTCATTTTGTTTGTATAATTATCTCAGTAATGGAAACTTTGAATAAGGCCAGCTTTAGATTAGGAAGGTGGAACTGGGTTCCTACAAACACTAACAATTTTCTGTACAATTTTTGTATAATTCCTTCCTGTCATGGCAGCATCAAAACTGTTTGGAGCCACCTGTTCTGGTTTCCATCCTGTGGCGGAATAGGTGGCTTCCAAGTGTCATGGAACTGTCGACATTTGATATAATATAAGGTTCTTCTTTTATTTAAAAAAAAAAACATCCTAATTAAAAATTAATAGCACTAGTGAATACTTTCATTAATGGTAGGTGTCATATTAATGGCATTGGTGAATACTTCCAATGTGAAAAAGATTGATAATTTTCTACCCTTTTCAATACATAAACAATTTATATCAATATAAATTTTAATGAAAATCACTTACTTATATGAAAGTATATTTTATTTTTACATATTAAAATAGGTTCTAAATCATGTTTTTATTTCAATTTTTATTTCAAAGTACATGTTTTTATTTCACATTTTCTTGAATAAATATATTGAAAGCTCAAAAAGAAACCAAAGACTAGCATAACTAGTTTAGTGTTGGACTGTCATAGTGAATACTTCCATTAATGGTATAGTGAATACTTCCAATGTGCAGAGGATTGATAATTTACAGATCAACCATTTGTGATACATTAAAAAATTATATCAATATAAAGTTTAATGAAAATCACTTACTTATATTAAAGTATATTTTAATTTTACATATTAAAATAGGTTATATATCATGTTTTTATTTCAATTTTTATTTGAAAGTACACATTTTTATTTCACATTTTCTTGAATAAATATATTGAAAGCTCGAAAAGAAACCAAAGACTAACATAACTAGTTTAGTGTTGGACTGTCATTCCATTGTGAATTTCCAATAAAGAAACCAGGGATGAACATATTTCATTGTGAATTTTCAATTTTGAGTTCATAGTTTTTACTAAATTTTGGATTGATAGGATTCTATGCTCTATCAAAATAAAGGAAGGGCCTAGATTGATGCAATGATCAATATGCTTAAATTTACAATTTGCATTGTTAAAGTCAATTGATTATCACTTGAATGGAATGGAATGAAACCTATATCACCCAATGAAAACCGTCTTTTACCTTGGTAATCTAATACTAATTTTTCATCACCATGGACTCAAACTTTCTTTTTATGTTTTCACTCACTCATAAGAAACTCACATATATATTTTAATATACAATATTTTTTTTTGTTGTTTCTATTCTAATATTATTAATAGGAGGCAATTGAGAAGTCGGAAACCTAACTTGAGAAACCCTCTAGTCCTCAACCCTCATCTTTGAGTGGTGTTTGGGGTAAGCGGATCCAAAGTGGGAAACTATAAAATTTGATGACTTGTTTGACTATTTTCAACCATATTTCCAAATCAAACAAAATTTAAATTATAAGTTAGAAACTATAATTTGATAACTACCAAGATCTCCCATAACTATAGAATCAGCTCCACTGTATACAAAATCAGCTCTACTTCACATAGTACAAATCAAACAAAATTTAAATTATAGGTTAGAAACTATAATTTGATAACTACCCAGATCTCTCATCGCTACACGATCAATTTCATTGTATACAAAATAAGCTCTACTTCACATAGTACAATGATGTTTAAAAATAAAATGAAATAAAACATTTTTAATTTCATCACATTATCATAAAACATAAATTAGTTTTTTTTTTTTTTGGTAAATAAAGTAGGATCCTTATATATTAACAACTGCTTATGTCTCCCTCCTGGCCAGAACCAAGCAAATTTGCAAACACTACTCCCATTGGGAAATTAGGCTGGAGGAACAAGAGTTCATAAAGTGGAGATATTCTTTGGAGAAACATATCTTGCAGGTGGATGGGGCCTCGAAAGGGAATCCCGGCCCCGCGGGAAGCGGAGGGGTCCTGCTCGACATCTGAGGGAAAATTGTGCTCAGCTTTGCCTGGGGGCTGGGTCAGAACACCAATAATACAGCTGAAATATTAGCAATCTGGAAGGGGTTGGATCAGGTCAGAAGGTTATCAATCTCAAATTTGGCCGTCATAGGGGACTCTAGAATCTTTATCCAAGCTCTCAATCAGAGGAAGGCTCCCAAAAACATGGGTCTGGATCACTATTATAGGAAGGTTATAGACCAGATGAAAGAATTCGAAGAGGTGAAGTTCTACCATGTCCTCAGGAATCTTAATCAGTTGGCAGACCACGAAGCGAACAGAGGAACCTCCCTGGGCAAGGGAGTCATCAATGTAAATGGAGTTGAAAACCATGAACCAATCCCTTAGAGTCTGGGGAGAAGATTTCATCAAGAGATCTCCTGTCAGAAAATGCAGAAATCTGAAAATTGCCAGGAAGGAATCCAAAGTGCAGGTGCAAAAGTATGAGGAAGTTGAGAGAGGACATGCACAGGGTCACGCTAGAATCAGGACAAAGGCCTCAGATCCGACATAAGAAGAGAATCCTGACTCTGCTACCACGGGGAAGAGCACCCAATCACAGTCCTCCAGGGAGACAATCGTCCAGGGAAAGCATCCTGAAGAAACAGGTAAGACTCTGAATAAAAGAGGGAGAAGAAGTGTTGAAACAGTGCTGGAACACAGGCTGAAACAGTGTTGTAACAGATGCTAAAACACAGTGCTGTAACAGATGTTGAAACACAGTGCTAGATCATATGCTGAAACAGTGTTGGAACATATGCTGAAACAACACTATAACATATGCTGAAACACAGTGTTGTATCATATGTTGAAACACAGTGCTGGAACATATGTTGAAACAGTGCTGGAACATAAGATGAAACACCGTTGTAACAAAAGATGAAACAGTGCTAAGACATATGCTGAAACAGTGCTGAGGCTTATGCTGCAACAGTGACTGGAGTTTCGGCATTGAAAATTGACTGAAAAATCCAGTTCTTTCAGAAGGCGTACAGGATCTAGTTCAGTTCACAAGTCTATAGCTATAGAAGTAGAATGGTTCAGAAAGACAGGCCCGAAGAAATTCGAGGCCATTTTGTAATCGATTATGTGGCTAGTCCACCCCATTAATACAATCTATAACCGTTTCTGTAAAAAAAAAAACAATTGCTTATGTCTATACAATGCCACCTATTAGCCACTTGTTCTGCCACAAAAGGGAAACCAAAACAGGTAGCTTTCAGCAACAACTTATCCTTTCACCATCATAAAATTTGAAATTATAAAATCATAAAAATTGAAATTATAAGCTGCCCATAAAACATAAATTATCCTTTCATCGTCATAAAAATTCAAATTAAGCTATTGATTATTTATTAATGAATAAACAATATATTTCACCATCATAAAAAATATAAGAGAAATCAAAGATGAAACAATAAACAATATATTCCACCATCATAAACAATATAAGAGAAATCAAATATGAGACAATAAATTGATATTTTGAGTTCCAAAAATATCAAATATATTTAAGAACAGCTTGAGTGGGCCTAATGGTTAAGAACATGTGTTTCCTCCTAAGAGGTCACAAGTTCAAATCTAGAGGGAGGTAGGGTATGTATACCTTTGTAGACTTTACGAGTCATATCATTGGGCAGAGGGGGTCCCTTGTCCCACAAACAAGGGGGGTCTCATACACCAATTTGGTGTGGCTTAGTCGTGACCTTAAAAATATATTATTATTATTATTATTATTATTATTATTATTATTATATTATATATAATGAAAGTTTAAATAGTTACACCGCCAAATACATAGGTTCCACATCCATTTTAGGATAATAACAAAAACTAAGACATTTAACTCCAAAATTTTGGACTCTAAGCCATCACTTTAAGATAGATCACTTCATACCTGCAAAAGAAAACATTCGTCGAATTTAAAATTTAAAAATTTACAATAAAATATATGTACAAATTTAAAATAAATGTACACATGTACCATTTTAGATAAATAAAACAAGTTGTGATTAAAGAAAAATTCACATACATACCAAAAGAGTTAAGTCTCATCCTCCAACATACTCCTTTCCACCAAATATAATGTAAACATATTTTCCACTAAATATAATGTAAACATCTGTAACAATAAAAAACAATAAAATAAAAACAAATAACAGATATTATCATATATACTTTAACTAAATATTAAATAAACAATAATAAATAATAACATACCCAACCAGAGTTCCACATATTTAAGATTATCCCTCTCTTTTTATTACATTTTTTTGGCACTTTTTTTAAACCAAACTTCCATAACAAAGTTCCAAAACTTCCAAAATAGTTACTCTCCACATTAAGCATACATGATCTAAACAATGTAAAATCTTATCTAAAATCTTAAAAAAATTTAAACAGAAAAATTGTGTTCTTGGTAACCAATTTTTGTGTTCAGAGTTAGATAATACTCTGAAAATAAATATAGTTGTGTATGCAGAAAGTTCACAAATACTCATATTAAGTCATTCTTCCAATGACTTCGAATTGTTGTTAGCTGGGAGACTCTGTTTCTGTTTGACCGATCTCTTTTGCTCAATGACTGTTGAATTCTACATTGTAAATGAATTTATACGCAATATAAATTCGAGATCATTTTTTCCTGGAAAAAAAAAAGTCATTCTTCCAATAAAATACTTATCTCCTTGTGGATAAAGTCTCAGATCCTTCAGGTGAAATTCTCATGCCAGGTCATCTTATTTACTCGGCAGTAAAATACTTATCTCCTCACCAGTAAAATACTTCTCTCATCTTTTGCAATGGAATATATGTTCACATATAATCAAATGCCCTCAAATTCTCTTTCAAATTAAAAGACTCATAAATCTCCATATTAAGCCATTCTTCCAAGAAATTACTTATATCTATGAGAGTTCGCAAATCTCCATTTTAAAAACCATTCTTCCAGAAAATACTTATCTCATCTTTCTGTGGTGGAATAGATGTTCTCATATAATCTTTCATGTACATGAAGAAAACAAAAATCTGCACATCTATTAAGTCATTCTTCAAAAACCATTTAAATCTTTCATTTTTGGGATGTATTCATATTACATATAATCAATTTTTCTTTGAAATATGTATTCGTCATAATATAAACATAAGTGAGTTCATGCATGTACATAGATTATTTGTAAATCTACTTGAATGTTAGTTTTTGTGGTTAGTAACCAATTTAGTTAAGAGTTTGACAATACCCTGGCAAGACGAAATTCACTTCGTTGTACGCAAAAAACACAAATGTTCATACTACGCCATTCTTGGAAAAGAAGGAAATGAATGCAATCGAAGAAAATTTAGAAACTTCCCTTTTTATGATGTGGGATAGAGTTCGTTCTCAAATAATCAAATGTTCAATTTCAAAATTAGGTCTTCGTCATGATCTAAACATAAATAATCTTGAATGTATCATTTAAGACAATGATAAGCTTATATAGGGGTTCTATATATTTCAAAATAATTGATCAAAGCATTGAAAATCTATATAGACACTAGTTTAGTAACCTTATGAATAGGAAAGGCTAAACTAAAAATGAGAAAACAAAAGCTTGAAAAAATTAAAAAATATAAGCTTATTCAACAAAAATAAGCTTGAACACTTTTATATAAAATCCCAACATAAAAGAAAATTAAAACTAACTAATGTGCAATGAACATACATTTACGAATCATCATGAATAGACGCATCATTCCCAGGTATGGATGATTCCTCCTCAATCCCAATCTCCCGCACTCTCTTCTCCACATTTTGTTCAAGCACATTCTCAGGTACTCTCTTCTCCACATTGCCCTATATAACACATTTCAAATTTGAAAATTTGAAAATTAAATTTAAATGATTTTAACACATTAAATTATAGTTTTAAATTTTGAAACATGTAATTCCTATGATTTGCAAACCTATGATTCAATAAATTAAATATTGTTTAAGACATTATTCTTTTAAATTAATAATTTAAATGACAAATTGTGATTTTAATATATAACTAAATTTGTTTTCAACATGCAATGATACATGTGAACTCTCACTGTTATAACCCTAAATTGCACCACACATGCTTACCTAGCATCAAGCCAACTCATATCCCTTCCTTGCCAAAGCCATGCTGAATAAACTCTTGAAAATCCTCTTAAATCAAGTGACACGCGCCCTAACTCACTACTGCATGCGTTGGAAAGCTGGCAGGCCTACTACTGAACACGTTGGAACGCTGGTTGGCCTACTACAGCCCGCGTTTACCTAACAAAACACAAAAACAGGAAAGTTGCCGAGGGGACAAAAAGCTATGGGTCAGTTAACTGAAACTCCCTGCCATGCATGGCCGAGAGTTCGTCCAAAACCCTAGCTCCTTCTAGCCTATAAAATAAGGGGTAGGGGTACTATTTGAAGGAGGAAAAAAAGATAGAAAATAAACTCTGCCCAATTGCCGAATCCATTTGTCCCAACCCTTTAGCCTTTCCTCAAGCTTAAGGAGAATTCAAGCAAAGCAGTTGGAGGACAAAGAAGAGGAGGAGGCCAGGATCAGGATCGAGGAACGGTGGCCGATCTCTATCATTATTGTAAGTTGATTCATCTTGAGATTAATAAAAGAATACTTTTCCCGTCCCAATGCACGAGTTATATATATTTTATTTGATTTATGCTTAATCTCTAACCCTCAAATAGACAAATAGAATGCATGCATAGTGTTTTGTCTCGATTGCAGGATTGTCTTTGGAAGGAGCAGCGCAAGAAAACGGATAAAGCGCAACAGAGGATCTACACCAAACATCGATAAAAAGGTTAGTGGGTCTTTTCCATGCTTGTATGTGAAAGAAGGGGTTTTGAGTATTGGGGTGATAGGTTAAAAGTGATTCCTTTAAGGTCATGATCTGCATACAAGTTCATCCCTAGCTTGTTAGTCCGTAGGGTATTATTTCCCAACAACAGAATTGGCGACTCCACTGGGGAAGATACTCTTAGGGTTTCCGGATTTAGTTGTGGTTATTGGGTAGTTTAACGGATTATATTTTCTGTTTCTTTGTTTGTTTGTTTTCTGTTAGGTCAGATCTAGCAGGGAACCTGGTTCTTTATACCATTTTTTTCCTTGACTGTTGCTTGACATTAATTATCGGGACACACAGAGGTACACGCGGCCTGCAGAAGGCCTGCACGCGTGTAACCCGCGCCCTAACCTTCTACAGCTCGTGTTTGAATGCTTGTTGTAGTGGTTTCAGTAGCATGTAAGAGTCAGAGAGATTGAGAGGCAGTCCTCCTCTTCCCTGTCAGAATTATACATTCTCAGGGGGCTTTCTGGATCTTGTCTGAGTCTTGCTGGTTCGTAGTCTTGTCTCAGATTACTTTATTGCATGTTGGTATTTCTTGCAGTTGTTTTTCTTTTCTGTTAAGAAGAAGCATCCAAGCCTTCAAGAGACCTTGGTTGTCAATACCAGAGGCCTCTTCCAGGTCTGGGCTGCCTGTGTTTAATTTTTTTCTTGTATTTTATACCTACACGCGGCCTGTGCCAGTTCAGCCCGCGGGTACCCACGCTCGGTTATAGCTCAACACGCGTTTGCACGCGTGTTGTTTCAGTGACAGTCGCGGGCTTGTCAGGTTTCTTTTCATTCAGGGTGGGGCAGTCATCCCCTTTTGTGGTGAGGAGTTTTTCCTCTCAGGGGTTTGAGTCTAGGGTTGCACAGTCAGTAGGTTAGGGCCTCTTATCCTTAGTCTGTTTTCTCTTAGTTGATGTTTGATAAAAAAGATAAAAAAAAAAAAAAAAAAATGTGTTTTATGGTTTTTAGACAAGCATAGGAATCTGGGTCTGCTTGATTGCCATTGCGTATCTTTGCTTTGATTCCCTGCGGTCTGCGCTTTAAGCCAGAATTTCATTTTGTTTTCTTGGTTTTATGCTTGTCGGCATTTTCCCTTTGTTGCTTCATTCAACACTAAAAAAAAAAAAAAATATATCCCTTTTTCATTTTCTTCTTTGTTTGAAGATTGTGTTTCTGCATAAATAGCTAGGAAGAAGTCTTTTTTTCATAAGTTTTTGCAGTGCATTTAGTGCATAAGTAGCTCGCAGATTGAGCGAAATTCCTTTATGTTTTTTGCACGAAATCTTAGAAAATTCAAAAAGAAAAAGAAATCTTTCTTGGTGAAAAGTTGTTGGTTTTTGCATTGTTTGTAAAAGTTTTTGTTTCCAAGATTTTGCTTATTCATTTTTCTTTGAGTCTTTACACACCATCAGTTTCACCTTCATACCTTGTGATGTAAAAAAGCCCATTAAAAGCAATGCTAATTAAAATCTATTAGACTTTTTTTTTGTAGGGTTCATACACTAGCTCAGGACTAGGGCCTTGGAATAGGTTGGAGAGTAAATTCTCCAAGGCCACTCAAACCAAACATTGGAGTCTGTCATAGGGAGTGTAGAAGTCCAGTTACGTGAAA
>SNQJ01S0116881.1:9008-35301 GCA_010110895.2 Picea sitchensis | reverse complement strand
AAATGTGGAGTATTTGCGAGTTGGTCTTAAAGGCACAAATATAAGCAAGGCCAAGTGGATTGAGGTTGGAAGGGTGAGGGAACTATACCCTCATCTTCACATAGACTGAGATAGTATTTTGGAGGTCCAAAAGCTTCCCAATGGGGAGGTGTGATCAGGGGATCAAATTTTGCTCAATTTTCAAAGTGCTCGAAATGCGACGAAAATAGTTCCATTGCGTCTATCTCGTCTTCTTGATTCTGGCGGTATATTTACTTTCTCAAACGGAGTCCGTATGGAGGAGATATCGCGATCTGTCCGCCAAGACAAACAGGCAAAAAATTTGGATGCTGACTGTACCTGTCCGTACAGTCTGTACAGTCCGTATGGTGATGTGGCAGGGTTGTACCATCCATACAATGATGTGGCATCTGATGACATGGCAGGATCCGGTTGGTTGTTAGGGGCGAATGATGTGATGACACGTGTCATTCTATGATTGGTGGTTTGATGTCATGTGGCCCAATCAAGGGATGACACGTGGCACCTTTATATTGGCCAGTTCTGGTATGCAAAATATGTTGGAGGCCGCGGGGTTCGACCCCCGGACCTCCCCACAGTCAACGCCTTCACCCGACCGCCCGACCATTGGGCCATACATTAGTTCTTATTATATATATATGTAATGGATTATATTTGAATTTAAGAAATTGTAATGTGGGTGGGAGGTCGGGCCGGGGCTTAGCCCCGGCGCGTGGTTATTTGTAATAGCATATAACCATGCGATAAAGTCTGAATAATGGCGCGGGTGTATAACATTTATACCATAGTTCATATAACGTTGTATTATGAAATATTTGCGCGGGGTTCTATACTATGACCCACGGGCTATACCATTGTGTTGTGTTGCGCGCGGTTATAATATTTGTGTGGGTTCAAATTATATCACCACAGTTTTGAATACGACCAAGAGCACGGGAGGTTATGCCCGTTCCAACGAACTAACCACCGTTTGCCAAAGCGCGCGGTCCTATGCGCCATGTGCCCAGGTGCCGAGGCGGTTAGGGGCTGGCGTGCCCTTAATCGTCCTACGGTTTGTACCGGTGTGCGGTTGTGTACGAGACTAAGTTTTTACGCTTAAATGAGCGTGTGAGCCAGGTTTTCTCAAGGGGAGTGCGAATTGTAGAACCAGAGACAACAAGCTTGAAGAGGGAGACTTCCAGGAGGCCTAACTTCTTCATTTTTCGACCGATTGAGGTGCCGAAAGAGCCCAGATAGGGGTTTTGGGATGCTGGGAAGCCATTGGAGCAGTTGGTTTGTCAGTTTGAGCATTGTAAGGAATATTTTTGAGCACTTTGAGCAATTTAATAATAATGATCCATTGGAAGCTGGACCAGGAGATGTAGCCCGGAGAGGGGTGAACTCCTTTATCAAGTTGTTGTGTTTATGTGCTGATGTTCATTGTTTATGCTGCTGTCTATGTGTACTTTGCATAAGTAATCCTTAATTTATGTGTTGCAAATCGATCATGTTGCTTTAAACACATAACATTTCACTTGCAATAATTATTCAAGTTTTTCAATTCTTCTTCATTTTTAGATCAGGATTGTATGAAGAACAACTATTGTTATTGAACCATGTACAAAATATCTGGATTAATATAAGAATGATTTGATCTAATTTACATGGCGTGTGGTGAATATTGTTTATATCTTTTGAATGGTATGTTACAATTTGCTATATTTCCATGTTATGCATTTGTTTAAATGCTATGTGTATGCTTGTGATTTCATGGTGAATATATGAAGTCTGTGAGAGTAGAAGTATAAGTTTCAATTATTTCTCTTCCTGAGAATTCCTGCAAGGAGTGCAGTGAAAGGTCCACATAGAGTGTGTGACAGAGTTTTGAGTTTTATCTCAGAAAGCTCAGGAGGGATAACGTTGGCTTATACCAGCAGAAGTGCATGTAAGGTACAGAGCCATGCAAGGAGTGTGCAAGATGAAGGAGGAATTGAAATTCTTCAATCCCATAGAGTGGTTGGAGAATCTCTGTTGCGGGGAGCGCACAGAGTTAAAATCATGGATAACTGGAGGTTATCGCAAAGTCGTGCTAAGTGTGTGCATAGGGATTCTTTGAATCTAAAATCCATCAAGGAAACCCAAGCTCAGGAGAGTTAGAACCTTCGAACAGTTCGAAGGGAGGTGAGGATTTAAGCCGTCGTGAAATTATGAGTTCAGACGAGTTGGTGTCTGCAAGAATCACCAAAGGCTCATCGAAGTTTGAGTGAACGGTGGAGCACTTCCCAGAGAGAGTATCGAAATCACGAGAGTCGTCCGATCATGATAAGTTGTGAGGAGGCCAAATGAAGGATTCATATAGGGTGTAACACCCAGAGGAGATATGAATCGTTGGTCCAGTGGGATCAGGACCGTCCATTGAGTTTCGGGAGTTCGAGATTCATGGTATCAGGAAGCAAGGTAGGACCTTGTATTTCACAACCTCGATACGTGAAATCAGGGTTAGATCGGAGACGTTGATCAACACGCTCTGTGAACCGTTGATCAGGACGCGAACGGTTTATAATTCGACACTGGAGGAAAGGCACACACATCATTTTCGAATCCCCGAAAAGGAGATCACTGACAAGCAACCAGGACTATTGGTTTGTGGTGGATCTGGATCATTTGATCAGGGTCATTGGTGATCAGGTTTCAGGATTTCCAAGGTTGAGGTGTTGAGCCGCTTCACTTCAACATCCCCGAAATTGCGAAGTGCAAAGCGCCGATATAATTGGGCTCGCGATCACATTCACGCGGACGTTTTGTGAGAGGAACCGTTCCTAGAACCCCTTCATGCGGGCGGGGTTATGTTGAAGGCTCCCGGGTTATTTGTTGCAAGGGTTCCAGGGAGGACCTGAGAGCTTCTTTGGCTCAGAGAGAATAGAAGATCCGTGACTGGGAGGTTAGCGAAACCTGCTGAGGTGGGGGTCTTCATCAGGTGGTATCAGAGCTTACAATATTTGTTTCTCTAGGTGAAAGGAGACAGAAGGCAAGGTGTGATTTGAATTCTGCAAGGAACATATTTGAACAATTCCGCCCAGAAGACGTCATGATAGACCAATGCTCGATCTAGCTGTGGAGAGGGAGATGAGAGAACTTCGTGCTCGACTAGATGCTATGGAGACAACGCAAAAATGGACAGTTGATGCTGGAGATGTCAGTTAATCCGAGAACGAAAATGAGGCAAGGCTTGATGAAGAAGAAGTTGCAGTTGAGGATGCCGTAGAAGAACGTCTATTCAGAGCTGTTGCAAGAATAGGTGCCAGGGAAAAGACATACATTCTGATGTATGAAGGCAACTTAGACGTTGAAGAGCTGCTATATTGGTTTAGAGCCCTGGATAAATACTTCGACTATGAGGATGTCGAAGAAGATAAGAAATTGAAACATGTTGTCACTATACTTAAAGGGCATGCAACATTGTGGTGGGATGAACTGCAGGCTGACAGGCGTTGCAAAGGAAAAAAAAGAATCAAAAGATGG
Source organism: Picea sitchensis (assembly GCA_010110895.2). NCBI lineage: Eukaryota > Viridiplantae > Streptophyta > Pinopsida > Pinales > Pinaceae > Picea > Picea sitchensis. The sequence continues at coordinate 31,779 of SNQJ01S0116881.1, read as the reverse complement.
GATAGAATGGTTGCAAAGCTGAAAGCCAAGTTTATACCCAGAGACTACTAGATTAATCCGTTTCGAAGAATGCAAAATTTGAGACAGAAGGGGATGACAGTGAAGGAATACACCGAGGAGTTCTACAGGATAAACATTAGAGCAGGTCATCGACAAAGTGATGATGAAAAGGTCACCAGATACATGAATGGTATGAGATATGACATTCAAGATGAGATGAGCATGGTAACAATCAAGAATGTGGAATATGCTTACCATATTTCTTTGAAGGGAGAGGAAAAGTTGGCCCAAAAGCAAGAACAAAGAGGCAGAGGTAGAAGCCAGAACAGAGGCAAAGAAATTGCCCAGGACAGAGTACAGAAGCCAAAGGAAGAAAAAAATAAATCTCATACTCACCTTGAAAAATGAGGAAGTTCACAGGGGAGACAATATGCCGTCAGAAACACTTTTCCGGGAGCAAGAGGAAGAGGAAGAGGCAGAGGAGGTGAGGTAAAATGTTTTATCTGTGGAAAGATCAGACATAAATCTTTTAAATTTCCTGATAGAAAAAGAGACGGAGGCGAAGCTCACATTTCTGAAGCACAAGGGAGAAATTTTGAGGCAGAAGATGCAGAAGGTGGAAGGTCATTGATGATGAGGAAAATTCTCTTGAAACTAGACAAGGAAGTGGAAAATCCAGTCCCGAGGAACAATTTATTTAGGACTTCTTGCAAGCCCAAGGATAGGGTATGCAAGGTAATAGTGGACAGTGGAAGTATAGATAATCTAGTATCCACAGAAATGGTGGAGAAGCTGGAGTTGGAGACTGTTGCACATCCAAGCCCATACAAAGTCTCGTGGTTACAAAAGGGACATCAGGTAACTGCCACTAAACAATGTTTAGTTCAGCTTAAAATAGGGGGATATAAGGATGAAATTTTATGTGATGTTATTCCCATGGATGTCTGTCATCTTTTGTTGGGGAGACCATGGCAATATGACAAGAATGTTATTTAGGATGGGAGGAAGAACACTTACACCTTGGAGAAGAATGGTAGGATGCATATGTTGTTGCCAACTAAAGACAAGGAGGTAAAAACAAAGACAAGCAATACTATACTTCTCATGAGTGGGAAGGAACTTCTTGATGAAGTCAAGAAAGATGAATAAATGCAGTTTGTTGTGGTTAGAAAACTTAGAGTCATCCTGACCAGTACTTCAACGGATGACCTACCTGAGAAAATTCAGGAACTGCTAGAGGATTTCGCTGATATAGTGGTGGATGAATTACCTTGTTCGTTGCCTCCCATCAGGAGCATAAGTCATCACATTGACCTTATACCGGGAGCGAGTTTACCAAACAATTCAGCGTACAGATTGACACCACAGGAGAATGAATAGGTCAAGAAGAAAGTTCAGGATTTGATGGATAAAGGGTTGGTTAGAGAAATATTGAGTCCATGCGTTGTACCTATAGTGTTAAGTACGAAGAAAGATGGTGGTTGGAGAATGTGTACAGGCTCGAGGACTATAAACAAAATCACCATCAGGTATAGATTTCCTTTACCCAGGATGGATGACTTAATGGATTGCTTGAGTGGAGCAAAGTTTTTTTCAAAAATTGATTTGAAAAGCGGATATCACCAGATTAGAATGAGGGAAGGTGATGAATGGAAGACAACATTCAAAACAAATGAAGGACTATATGAATGGCTTGTCTTTCCATTTGGTTTGACGAATGCGCCAAGTACTTTTATGAGATTGATGAATGAAGTCTTGAAAGATTTCATTGGAAAATTTGTAATCGTGTATCTTGATGATATACTAATCTTCAGTAAGACTGAAGGAGAACATCTAAAGCATTTACCTGTAGTAATGAGGAGGTTATAGCAAGAGAAATTGTTGATAAATTTAAAGAATTCGTCTTTCATGAAGACATAAATCATTTATTTGGGTTTTGTAATCTCTTCGAATGAATTGAACATGGATCCAGAGAAGGTAAGAGCAATCAAACATTGGTCGTCGCCAAGGAGTATCTTTGAAGTCAGAAGCTTCCATGCGTTAGCCAACTTTTACAGGAAGTTCATAAGGAATTTTAGTGGGATATGTGCACCAATGATGGACACAGTCAAGAAAAGACACAAATATTTTCATTGGACAGAAGAAGCAGAGAAAATTTTCAAGTTGTTGAAAGATAAGATAACTAAATAGCTAGTTTTGATTCTGCCAGATTTCAACAAAACGTTTCAGGTAAGGTGCGACGCAAGTGGATTTGTGATTGAATCGGTCTTAAGTCAAGATAACAAGCCGATTCCATACTTCAGTGAGAAGTTGAACAAGACCAAGATGAAATATTCCACGTATGATAAAGAGTTCTATGCAGTCATGTAGGCGTTGAAGAAGTGGAGGCATTACTTGGTTCCAAAGGAGTTTGTCTTGTATAGCAACAACCATGCTTTACAATTCGTAACTCGACAGGAGAAATTGAACCAGAAGCATGCAAACTGGGTTGAATATATGTAGAATTTTACTTTTTTTATAAAGCATATTTCTGGAACTGCTAACAAAGTTGTTGATGCATTGAGAAGGAAATGTTTGATTCTGCAGGAGTTCAGAGTGAAAACTTTAGGTTTCGACAATCTCAAGGAGATGTATAGAGATGATGTAGATTTTAAAGAAGCCTATGAAGCATGTGAGAATCCAGTTCTCAGAGACATAAGCCAATGGACTGAATACTTGATTTAGGATGGATTGTTGTTCAGGGGAAACCAGTTGTGTATACCAAAATGCTCTATGAGAGAGAACCTCTTGAAGGAAAAACATAGTGGGGGATTTTCTGAACATTTCGTCCATGATAAGACTTTTGCACAACTGAATAGCTCATACTATTGGCCAGGAATGAGAACGGATGTCAAGAAATTCGTTAACAGATGCAAAATTTGTCAACATGCAAAGGGGAAAAGACAAAATACAGGGTTGTATCAGCCATTTCCAGTACCACAGAGGCTGTGGGATGCGGTAAGCATGGATTTTGTGTTGGGATTGCCGAGGACACAGAGGAGTTATGACTCCATATTTGTGGTAGTCGATAGATTTTCTAAAATGGCACATTTCATACCATGTTAGAAAACCAGTGATGCAACTCACATTGCAAATCTATTTTTCAAAGAAGTTGTTAGACTTCACGGCTTACCCAAGAGTATTGTTTCAGATCGAGATTCCAAATTTGTTGGTCATTTCTGGAGGACCCTATGGAAGAAATTGGGGACAAATTTATCTTTTAGCTCAACATATCATCCTCAGACGGATGGACAGACTCAGGTAGTGAATAGGAGTTTGGGGGACTTATTGAGGAGTTTGGTAGCTGAACACCACAACTAGTGAGATCAGGTTCTACCACAGGCGGAATTTTCATATAACGATTCACCCAATAGGAGTATAGGATAGAGCCCATTCCAGATAGTGTATGGAATGCAGCCAAGAGGAGTCTCTGAGTTGAAAGACTTAAAGAAGAATGAATTCTGGATTGCTAGTGTTGAAGATTTTGCAGCAGGAATACATGAGCTTCACAGTAAAATCAAAGTGTGGTTGCGGAACTCTAGCCAATAGTATAATCACAGAGCATATCATCACGTTAGGAACTTCAGTTTGAAGTGGGAGATTTGGTTTTAGTGCATCTTAGGAAGGAGAGGTTCCCAAGGGGAACCTACAATACACTGAAAATGAAGAAAATTGGACCATGTAATATTTTGCAAAAGTTTGAGGCAAATGATTACGAAATTGAATTACCAGATGGGGTAGGAATATCGCCCATATTCAATATAGCATATTTGTATCCTTACAGAGGAGATGGAGCAGAGAAATCAAAGGATCAGAAGGAAGTCCAATGGATTAAGAAGATGCCTATAGCTGAAAGGCCACAGATGGAAAATATTATTGATCAGAGAGTTGGTAAAAAGACCAGGAGGAAAACATATTTTGAATACTTGGTGAAGTGGAAAGGACACCCGATTGAAGATGCCAGTTGGGAGAAGGAAGTAGATATCCAAAGACATGGAAAGACATTGCAGGAGCTCATTAACAAGAGTTCATGAATTTTTCAACCAAGGGAGTATGATGCAGGAGCATCGTAAGCGAGCCAACGAAGCAAGCATGAAGGCAGAGGACATCTGGAAATGCACTAGCACACATTTTGGGGAATTTTGAATTTAAAAGAAGGAAGCATTAATGTAATAGATAGGGGGATATATTTTCATTTATGTTTTGGGGGATTGTAATACAGATCATGAGCATTTCTCTCATCTGTCGAATAAGGAGGCATTTATTGTAACTTATGTTTAGTAGGTATATTTTAATTCTGATAAGATAGCTTAGAGAAGAGAGAGGGCAAAAATCCCAAGAAGACTCTCTCATTTGTAATCCTGAGAGGGTATTGTAATTTGATATAAAAGATTAGGAGAGAAGAGAAGAATAAGAGATTAGGGATTGTATGAAGAATAGTTATTGTTGTTGAACCTTGTACAGAAGCTTTGGATTAATATAAGAATGATTTGATCCAATTTACATGGCGTGTGATGAATACTGTTTATATATTTTGAATGGTATGTTACAGTTTGCTATATTTCTATGTTATGTATTTGTTTCAATGCTATGTGTATGATTGTGATTTCATGGTGAATATATGAAGTTTGTGAGAGTAGAAGTATAAGTTTCAATTGTTTCTCTTCTTGAGAATTCTTGCAAGGAGTGCAGTGAAAGGTCTGCATAGAGTGTGTGACAGAGTTATGAGTTTTATCTCAGAAATATCAAGAGGGATAACGTTGGCTTATACTAGCAGAAGTGTGTTTAAGGCACAGAGTCGTGCAAGGAGTGCACAAGCTGAAGGAGGAATTGAAATTATTCAATCCCACAGAGTGGTTGGATAATCTCTGTTGTGAGGAGTGCACAGAGTTAACATCGTGGATAACTAGAGGTTATCACAGAGTCATGCTAAGTGTGTGCACATGGATTCTTTGAATCCGGAAGTGATCAAGGAAACCCAAGATCAAGAGGGTTAGAACCTTCGAACAGTTCAAAGGGAGGTGAGGATTTAAGTTGTCGTGAAATTCTGAGTTTAGACGAGTCAGTGTCTATAAGAATCACCAAAGGCTCATTGAAGTTCGAGTGAACGGTGGAGCACTTCCTAGGGAGAGTGTCGAATTCATGAGAGTCATCCGATCATGATAAGTTACAAGGAGGCCAAATTAAGGATTCATCTAGGGTGTAACACCTAGAGGAGATTTGAACCGTTGATCGAGTGGGATCAGGACCGTCCATTGAGTTTCGGGAGTTCGAGATTCGTGGTATCAGGAAGCAAGGTCGGACCTTGTCTTTCACAACCCCGATATGCGAAATCAGGGTTATATCGGAGCCATTGATCAATGCACTCTGTGAAATGTTGGTCAGGATGTGAATGGTTTGGAATTTGGCACCGGAGGAAAGGCACACACATCATTTTCGAATCCCCGAAAAGCAGATCACCGACAAGTAACCAGGACCGTTGGTTTGTGGTGGATCTGGATCATTGGGTTTGGTTCATTGGTGATTAGGTTTCGGGATTTCCAAGGTTGAGGTGTTGATTCGCTTCACCTCAACATCCCCGAAATTGTGTAGTGCTAAGAACCGATAAAATTGGGCCCACGGTCACTTTCGTGCGGTCGTTTTGTGAGAGGAACTGTGCCTAGCACCCATTCGTGCAGGCGGGGTTTTATTGAAGGCTCGTGGGTTATTTGTTGCAAGGGTTCCAGCGAGGACCTGAGAGCTGCTTCAACTCAGGGAGAATAGAAGATCCATGACCGAGAGGTCAATGGACCCTGCTGAGATGGGGGTCTGTGTCAAAATCACAAAACATAAATCAAACTGATACAATTATAGATTGAGACAATAACTCCTTCAGACTGGGCCCTTGGTCCTCAGAAGCACTGCTACTAGAAACTCAGTATGTAGAAATGGTGAAAATGGTCAAATCTTTTATTGATTCCATAAATGGTACAACATTTACAAAAACTGCTTGCACAAAGCGATTCTAAGTTTGAATACTTGGATGCAATTATTCCCTTATCCTTTCAGGATCTATTACCCTCTATATATTACAATAATATGGGTAAATTAAGCCATCCTGAGGATCGAGAGATCCTCATGGTTGCTTTACTATTATAAAGTTACAAGATAGAAAATCAATCATCTTCAAAAATTCTTTGCGCCAAAAGTCCTCAACCTCCAATAACTTACTCATCTTCAAGATCTCCTTTGCTATCTCGGGTTTGACAATGTTTGTCCATTCCTGTAACAAAATCAAACAATTCCAATTGTATTTTAGAATCTATTTAATATAACTTCAATAATATCACTAGAAGACATATTAATCATTTTCTATCCTATTTATCCCTAATTAACAGAAAAGTCAATCAAGATTGTATCATGAACTATGGGAATAAGGAGGATATTTGTACCTTTTTCATAACCCAACATACCCCCCATCTTACCTTCTTGCATTTCCTCATGCAAACTGATATCTTACATGTAAAGAAGTGATGTTGTAAGGAGGAAAGGTTGGTTCACCAAGTCTCATGAACTCGTTATTTCTTTTGAGCTCTCCAAAAGCAACATCCTCCCTCTTCTTATTAATTTGATAATTGTTCTGGTCACTTTCTGGAGGAAACCAAATGATAGGGGAATTATATCTACACCCAATCCACGCAGGTCCTTCCTCCTGGAGAATTCTGGAATACCTTTCCACTTTGTAGGTAGCTGCAAAGAAATTCCTGAAACCAAAGGGTTCCCTACTTTTGAATTCATTGGAGGATACATCCCATCTCCACTTGGAAGCAGCACGAGCTTCTTCTTTGAGTTCTCTAAAATATATGATTCCTAAACATATACCATGTCAATGGATAGGGGCTAAAGAGTCCATGACCCCCTCCCTTTTCATGAAGGTTCTATGTCGCATAATGGCTGGGAAAGATTTTGGAGGCTCCGCTCTGATCCAGAGATCTAGCATAGTTTCTCTCTTTATAAAATTATTGTGAGATTTGCCCCATCTAACTTGGTTCTTAGTGAAGGACAGGAATTCCTGAAACTTTATGTCCCCAATAAAGGGACCAGGATTATCTTTTCTGTCATCTTCCAAAATGAAGTTATGGAAGTATAATTCACACTGAAAGTATTGTACCTTCTCTTCCTGCTCTCTAAAAACGAAATGAACTCAGAGACAGTGGTAAATGTAATTGGTTTACCTTCTCTGATGGATTTCACCCTTAACAACAGGTAACGTTCTAGCAATAATAGGGTATAATTGGTAGCAGGAGCTCTGCAATTGATTGCATCAGAGTAAACATCACAAATCTCTTTGATTTGCTCCAAAGTTTTTTCAAATTGGTTTTGTATTTTCTTTGTCTTTTCCTGAGCTCTGGTTAACTTAGCATAAGTCTCATGCTCTATTTCCTCCATATATCTTGATTGTTTAACAATTCTTTGATGTTCGGTCATAGTAACCATCTCATCCCTGGGTTGAGTCAGTGCTTTTTGGGCCTGTAACATCTCTGCTTTTAGCTTATCAATGATGACACTTTGTTTCTGAGACTGGGATGCTTGATATTTTTCCATAGCGCCCATCTCATCTCTGGATTGATTTAATGCTTGATGGGCTTGAAATAGCTTTGCTTCCAGTCTATCAACGATGGCACTATGTTCCTGAGATTGAGATTCTTTATGCTCTGTCATAGTCATTATTTCATTTCTATTTTGGATCAGGCTTTGTTGGAACTGCATCAACTCTCCCTCCAATATCCTAATGGTAGCATCCTACTCAAGTGGATGAGTTGTTTCCTCTGGGGATGGGGTATTTGTCTGCACTTCAACATAAATTGTTTCTAAAGGAATTACTTCCTCATTCTAAGCTACTACATCCTCTGTTATTATTCCTTCAAGGTCTGTCTGTGTCCCGACAGAGTTTGTAATGACTGCTCTTTTAGGAAGAGGGTTTCTTCCCTACACTTTGGGCCTTTTGTTTTTCTTTATTTTATGGGCCTTGTCGGGTTGTTCTGGATGCTTTCTTAATTCTTTAATAATTTCCCTGAGTGTGCCAAATTTCTGCTTTAATACTTCAACCTTTTTAGCTCTTCTCTTCAACAACTTGTTTTCCTTTTTTAGCTTTCTAATTCTCTTATGGTTTTTGCTTGATTTCTGTTTATGAGGGGTCTCAAGGTCTTCTTCATTCTGGTCAGCAGGTGGTTGTTCCTCTGTTCCTTCCAAGTTCTCTGTATATTCAAGAGGGCTTCTTACCTCAGGATGAGGTTCTTCCTGTGCTGCATCCTATGTGAATGACATTTCAATATCAGGAAAGTATTCAACAAGTTTTGAAGAAGAGGCTCATTCTTGGTATTCTTCTGGTTTATTTGTGTCTCTGTCAATTGAGGTCCCTAAGCTCCCTAAAACCTGGGATATTTCTACCTCATAGCTTTTCAAAAATTGTTTTGTCAGGTGCCCCAATGTTGGTTGGGTGTCTTCCTGACTGTTCCCTTGTGAGGCTTGTTCTGTCTGCTCAACTTCCTGAATAGTTTCCTCTAAGGACTGCTCTATAATGTCCTAAATTTCTTCAGGTTGTTTCGTTGTGTCTTGAATTTCTTCAGTCATTTCTTGAATTTGTTCGGTCATTTCCTGAATTTCTTTAGGCTGTCTTGTTCGTCTGCTTCTCCTTTTCCTCTAAATGGGGGCTTTAGGAGCAGTTGTTGCTCTTTTTCTCTTTTTCGTTAATGCCTCTGCTTGTGAGGTATGAGTCTCTGTATTTTGGATGGGGTCTGCCTCGACTTCGGGTTGAGGAGGTGGAACTTCTATCTGGGAAGTGGCCTCCTCTTCCTGTCTCTCTTTCAATTTCATGTAGTGGGTCTTCATGATATAATTCAGGTTGTTCCAGTTGTAGAGGTCTATTGGCCTCGATAAGATCACCCTAGGTTAATTGAGTTTGACTTGGGGCCTTATTTACTATCAATTTAACTAATCTATGGTGGTTGATGATATTGACAAGATCCTTGGCCTTCTATGTTCTTATGGCAACCTCATGTAACATGGAATTTAGAAAAAATGATATATTGATTACTAACTGTTGTTTGAGTGCCACTGGAAGTTTGAGGTGGCGTGGTCAGATTACATCGTATCGTGCATCACTGGTGATGTACCTCTTAATTACCCCTGCCAGTTATTTCCATGGTTCACTGAGAGTGTTGGGGTTAAGTCCCTTTCCCTTTTTATCCAATTCTTCTCTAGGTTCTAAGAAGGATTCTATAGCTTTTTGAGCATTATATATCTTCCTGTCCATTGAATTCCTTTGTTAGGGAGACCTGTAACCTCTTCTACGATTTTCGGAGTAATTGGATTTTGTATTTCTCGAACCATGGAGATTTCTCCCTGCAGGTTCTGAAAGAATTCAAGCGTGATGTTCGTATCATATCCTTGCAACCAGTTGAAGTACTCCATCCACCCCAGACGGTGTAGGATTTCTCTTGCCTTCTCAGTTACCTGAAGTAATGTTGGCTCCCTACGCACACTTCATCCACCCATATTTTTGTGAGAAAATGAGAACGGCTATCATTCCTGGTTGCAGACTTGGTTAGACTAGCTTGGAGGAAATATTACCAAAAATAGAAAATATCAGAGAATAACAAGTGTATAAAAATGTGGGTTTTCCATTTATTACAATCATTACGATCTTATCGGAAAACATGTCGAGCATCCACTTCCCTCATTAATGTAGAGGTCGACCTCAACCATTAGCGTAGGTGAATGTAATGAGTGTAGGTATTTCCAGTGAGAGGTAATAATTACGCTGCCGACGCCGGTAGGGACCAATCATGTATAATTTTCAAAAATCATATTTAACGGTAATCATAAACAATAGTCCTCTTTCGTGGGAAATTCGAATTTTTTGTACCTATGCTCAAAATGTTTTAAGGAAAAATAAGACGAATAAATTAAGTCTGTTCATTTAAGAATATTCCACATATCATAATGTTGTTACTTTTCCCGAGTTATTGAATATAACTGAAATGATAGCCTTGTTATTGAGGAAATCTAGAGATGCACATAAACTTGGTGTTTTTAAGGTAAACTTCCATACCACAGGCAAAGCCACTGCTGCTAGTAGGCGTCCATAGCCTCGATAGGGTTACATTTTAACCCATAGATGATCCTGTATCCTTAATAAATATTTGAATCTTCTTTTCCCAAAAATACCACTATCCTAGTTTGGTAGCCAGATGATGATAATGCCACTCACTAGATTGTAACTTAAGTGAACAAGCCAGCTCGTGATGAGACCCCTTGTCCTTTGACGAAAAAATGTCAAAGGCCATTGCCTTGGTGTGGTAGCCATAATGGGAATGTCACTTACGTTATTATCCTATGATCGTGGTAGGTTGGCTCATGATGAGACCCCCTATTCTTTGTGGGAGAAGTTTGTGACTTTTATTTATTTGTTTTTATATTTTTTCTTTTCTCATCATTCTTTTTTTGGGGGGGCTCTATTAAGGGAGGCTCATCTACTCCTTAAGAGTAAGGGATGGTGTAAAGAAGTGTAAGGATTCCAAGTAAAAGTGTGCTTAAGACTCTTTATTATAATATGAAGGCAAATTTTCATTCAAGTATATTTGTATGTCTATAGGGAAAATAAACAAATTATGGTGGTTATAGATTATGAACAAGATTTAAGATATTTTGAAGAAATTAATCCAAAAACAGTTTGATAAGGTATGAGAGATAGTCCACAAAATAATGACAGATCGTTGCGATGATAATTAGAAATAATGCTGGTGAAAATTACTTAGTGAAATTCGTACCCCAAAGGAATGACTAACGTTTTAATCAACATGAAGGAAAGGAACAACAACAAGGAGAAATGCAGAAGGAACAACAATTGTTCATTTTTGGAATGCACAGTGGGACTCGAGATGAAGGAACGACAATTACGAGGAAGGGAATGACAGTTGCTCTGTTCAAATTAACAACAACGATACTCAAAGGAACAAGAATTGCACGAAGGGAACGACAGTTGTTTCGTTCAAATGAACAACAACGATACTCAAAGGAACAAAAATCACAACAAAGGAACGACATATGTTAAATTTTTAGCCATCTGATTAGGTAATTTTGGAAACCTCCCATGGAAATATATTTTTGTTGAATCTAAGGATGATTAGTCATCAACTAAATTCAGTCAATTGTGATGGGTCAGTTTATTTCAGAATCAAGTATTGTATGGTCTGTTAATGTCATAAGTTCATTATAGTTTCCCGATCACTGCTGCGGAACATGACATATTAATTTTTCTATGAAAGATAGGGTCCATGTGACAAGATAAAGCAAGAGTACGCAATAGAAAAGAGTGCTAATTGTGTTCATTACAATCATCTTCCCTAGTTCTTATTTTCCCAAGTGACTTTCATAAAACTTAAAAAAAGAAAAACTAACAACTCAATTAGATCTACAAAAAAAAACTATATATAGTATGTACAATGTCAACAAAATTCATCATTTATGGAGTTGGAGTGGCTGGGTTACCTTCCCAGGCAGCCAAAATCTGAACGGTAGGGTCCTTACTTACTTCCTAGTAGAAAGATTCTTTTGAAGGTGGTTGATGTTATAGTCCTAGACGGTGTCCATTGACCAGAAATGGAGATCTAGATCCATCGATGGTACTTAAAGTGATCGTGTCATTATCATGGACTTCATAAATTTCATATGGTCCTAGCCACTGTGTCTATAATTTTCCAGGAAAATCCTCAAATCTGGAATCATAGAGAAGCGCCTAATCACCTTTCTTGAATGATTTCTTCTTGATATGTTTGTCGTGCCAGGTCGCTCTCTGTTGCTAAATAGCAGTTGTGCACTCCAAAGAAAACATGCATTCTTCATCCAACTCGTTGAGTCACTGAAGTTGTTGTTTATGTGCTTCTGTAAGATCCAGTCCAATTTCTTGGGCCATCCTTAGGGTCTTGATATCAAATTCGATTGGGAAGATGGGTTTTTTACTATATACTAGGTGATAAGGAGAGTAGCCAATGGTTTTATGCCATGTTGTGTGATTTGGGAGCTCAATAGCCTAATTCTGTCGGTTTGTTGAGACAGTCTTTGTCAGGATTGCCTCCAGAACCTTATTGGTGCTTTGTACTTGCTCGTTTTCTTGTGGGTGGTATGGAGAAGTAAATATATGCTTAATATGATAATTGTTCAGGGTTGTGGTGATTCTATGAGCTGTGAATTGTGACTGCCCATCAGTGATTACTTCCCTAGGTAATCCATAGTGTACAAATAATTTAAAAAGAAATTTGATGACTACTTCTTCTGTTGCATTTGGTAAGGCTTCTGCCTCTACCTATTTGGTCATGTAGTTCGTTGCAACTAGAATATAGGCCTTTTGATTTGACTTCAGATTGAAGGGGCCAAAGAAGTCTAGTGCCCATATCTCAAATGGTTCTATGACTACTTGTTCTTTCAAGGGAATTTCATCATCATGACCTAGTTTTCCCATCCACTAACAACTGTCGCAGGTCTGGACGTATTTCCTCGCATCTATGAATATTGAGGGCCAATAGTAGCCCATCTATAAAATTTTGTATCTAGTCCTGCATTCTGCAAAATGCCCACCACAGGGCTCGTCATGTCCTTACTTCAGTATGTCGTAGATTTCATCATCTTGTACACATCTGCAGATATGGAGATCAGCTCTTGTGTGGAAGAGATATCCATTGATCCAAGTGAATCGTGCGCTACACTGGACAATCGGTTTTCTTTCCCTTGATGATAGATGTGTCGATAATTTCCCCACTACGAGATAATTTTCCACATCAATGTACCAAGGTGGATTTTTGGTAACAACAAACAAATGCTCATCTGGAAATTGATCTTCAACTATCAAGGAGTCATCTGTTTTGGGTATGTGGGACAGGAAGTCAACAACAAGATTTTCTCTCTTGGGTCGATCTTTGATGGTGATGTCAAATTCCTGCAATAGTAATAACCACCGAGTGACCCATCCATTAGTAATTGGTTTATTAGCTAGATATTTAATAATAGAATGATCAATATACAGAATAACTGGATAGCCTGTTATATAATGACAGAATTTATTGATAGCATGTATAACAACTAAAAATTATTTTTCTGTTACTGTATAATTAAATTCAGCTAGAGAAAGATTCTTTCTAATAAAATAAATAGCGTAGGGTTTATTGTCTTCTTCCTATCCAAGGACAGCGCTTATGGTAATATCTGATGCATCTGTGGGGATGTGAAATTGTATTTTCCAATTTGGTCCCCTCAACACCAGTGCTATCGAGATCAACTTCTTGAGTCCTGCAAATGCCACATCACACTTGTCAGACCACTGAAACTCCACATTAACAGTCAAACCATGTAAAGGTGCAACGATTCTTGCAAAAGTTTCCATAAGTCTTTGACAGTATCCTGAAGCACCAAGGAAACTACGTACCTCAGTTTGTGTGCATGGTGCAGGTAGATTAAGGATTACCTCTATTTTTGTTGAATCTACTCTAATTCCATCTGCAGAAATATAATTCCCTAGTACCACACCTTCCATCATCATCATGTGACATTTTTTGTGGCTTAAACATAACCTGGTAGCAATGCACCATTCTAATACCCTTTCTAGATTATTCAACGCTTGATCGAAGTCGTCGCCATAAGGAGTGAAATCATCCATATAAATTTCAAGCCCTTCACTAATCAGATCAGTGAATATGCTCAGGATGGCCCTTTGGAATGTGGCTGGAGCATTACATAGTCCAAAGGGAAATACTTTGTATGCAAAGGTACCCCAGGGGCATGTGAATGTAGTTTTATCTTGATCTTTTGGGGAAATATGAATCTGATTGTAGCCACTAAAATCATCTAGGAAAGAACAACATTTCTTCCTTGCTAAAGTATCTAGGACCTGATCGATGAAAGCTAAGGGGAAGTGGTCCTTTTGAGTGGCTTTGTTAAGTTCCCTGTAGTCGACACAAATTTCCCATTTCCCATTTTTCTTGGGGACGATCACTAATGGGAAAACCCACCGACTATATGAGATAGGATATATAAAATATACGTCCAAAATATTTTGTAATTCTTCTTTAACAATATCCCTGAGGTGGGGATTCAATATTCTCTGCGGCTGTTGGAAAGGTCGGGCATCTTTCTCAATATAAATGTGGTGTGTGCAGAGTTGCAGATCAATACATTTCATGCCAGAATACTCCCAGGCAAAAGATTGTTGGTATTTAGAAAGGATTTGAATCAACTTTTGTTGTTGTTGCTCATCTAAATTGACATTAACGTTCAAAGACTTCCCTGGTGCAATCTCAACAGATTTTCTATTATGAATGGCAGTAGTCAGGATTTGTTGTTCCATTAAATATTCCAACGAGTCTCCCTATGATTCACAGTCTAGAACAACTTGGAGCATTTGGCACGTTGGGTTACCCACGATGGTTGGGTTGTTAATAAACCCACTGATTACGTCATCCTCTAATTGGTTCTTGAGTCTGAGAGATTCTTCCAGCATGAGAGGGGCTCGTAGATCCTTTTTTGGATATCGTGGTGATGGAAATTGTGGATATATGAAAGTCGGGCTTGGTTTGGCTGGAGGATATAAGATGATATTTTTTGTGACGCCTCCTCTAGAAATTGTCATATTGCCCATTCGACATCCTATGTACGCATCTGCTGTTGTGAGCCATGGTCTGCCCAATATCAATGGATTCACTTCGAGTCCACTTCTTGGGTTGATGATGAGGAAATCCACTGGATATTCCCAAGATTTGATTGAGATTTCTATATCATGTAGTGTGTCGATTGGTCTAACCATTGATCGATCAAACAATTGTAACATAATTGGGGTGGGTTCGAAGGAGTCAAAACCCAGAGTGTTGTAGGTTTCCATAGTCAGGATATTGATGGTCGCCCCCAAATAAACTAGTGTATTTGGAAAAGAACAACCCTAGATCTGGGCTGTTACTATGGGGTTCCCTGGATCTTCATATTGGACTAGTTCTTGTCTACCTAGAATTAGATCAGACATAGCTCCTACTACGCGAACTGTTGATGATGAATTTTAATTTTTCTAACAGGCTTCCTCCCACATAGTTCCTTGATTATCTTTACATAAATTGGAATGTCTTGCAGAGCCTGCAGGAGTGGGATATTGACATATAAATTCTTAAGTTCCCCTACAATGTTTAAGTTGGGATAC
Source organism: Picea sitchensis (assembly GCA_010110895.2). Classification (NCBI taxonomy): domain Eukaryota; kingdom Viridiplantae; phylum Streptophyta; class Pinopsida; order Pinales; family Pinaceae; genus Picea; species Picea sitchensis. Next base: position 16,520 of record SNQJ01S0116881.1, on the reverse strand, counting down.
ACAACAGGTTTTTCTATCATCAATATTTCAGAGAACGAAGGGGAAGGAGTTGCATCCTTATCAAGATCCCGTGACTTGACTGTGTTGCCCCCCCTACTCTATTTCTTTTGTTATTACCACAGTCGAGGGTGTTATTGCTGGTTGTTTGTTATTTTCATTCTCCTACTCTTGGAAAATGTTAATTTCTTCAGGAGAGATTATCCACCCCGATCTCAACCAAAATTCGTTGCACCCTACCGAGTTGGTTTCCCCTCCCCCATTCTCCATAATCTGGACAAGATGGGTCAGTCTATTATTAGGATTTGGTTGGGGTTGGGATGGTAATTGAGGGCGTAATTGCGATTGAGGGTTCTGGGGAAGTTGGAGTGGATCTTGCAATGTGGGTTGGGTTTGAGGGGCCATCCCCATGGGCTGATTGTTTATCCCCATGGGACGCTGCCAATTCTGGTTCCAATTTGGGTTTTGGGCAGTCGTGTTGGGCCATTGTGAAGGGTAGGGGTTTTTATTTGAATTTTTCCAGGATGAGGTGGGGTATTGTGAGTTAGGCTAGGTGGAACTTGAAGTTGGTTGATTCTACCAGATGGGATTTACAGCGGGTTGGTTCGACCAAGTGGGATTTGTAGGTGGGTATTGTTGGGGTTGCCCATTCTGATTAGTAAACGACTGGCCCTGCAATGTGTTACCAGAATTTTGCTATTGATTATACTGCCCAGAAAAGAAAGAGGAGGGGTCCTGGAGTGTATTTGGAGGGCGAGCCTTCCATTGACGACGTTGAGCCATTAGATATAATGGTTCTGTTTCCTCTTCCACTTCTCTAAAGACAAATTTCAGTCCAGGGAGCGATGGGCATTGCTTCGTTGCATGATCCTTGGCGCAAATAGCGCAAACCCGAACCACATCCAAAGGACATTCCCTTGGACCATGTTTTTCTCTGCATATGTGGCAAAATATGACCAAAGTCTACTCTGGTTCTGCTTGTTTTTGTTTGGCTGACAACACATCCAATTGTGTAGTCAGAGTGCTCAGAATATTTGTTTTGAAATTTTCTAAGAGATTACCAACTTCAGCTCACGTAACACCCCCATTGGTAATATTGCTATTTCTGGTGAGGGAAGTCCGCATTCCTGATCTGGTCTATGTACTTCCTAGTGAGCACCTAACGCACAATAGAACGATGTTATCATAAGTTTCTTGATAAATGTCACCCTTCCCCATTAAATTCAATGTTTCTACCCATTCGTCTTTCATTCCTTTTATCAAAGGGGATTTGAACACCTCACCTGGTAATGTTCCATAAGGAGACCTTTGTAAATTATATTGGAATCTTTCAACATATTCTTCTAACGTTTCGTTTTCTTTTGCAGTCATTTGAAAGATTTCATCTTTTAGGTCCCTGGTCCTACAATCATCCTGGTATTTTGTCAAGAAGGCATGTTTCATCTCATCCCATGAGTTTATAGTTCCGCCTCCCAATCCCATAAACCAGTGTAGAGATGCTCCTTTCAAAGTGGAGGGGAACAATTTTAATTGTTGGGGTTCAGAGGTGTAATCATACCCTCTACATAGGACATCAAATTCGAATAAGAATGCGTCTGGGTCTTTTGAGATCAATCCATGGAAGGTTGGCAGGTTCTGTACGAGGATTGCTTTCATGGGGGCATTGGCGATTGGATCAACTATCGGATATTCCAACATCGAGGTCTGGGGTCTTTGTTGATTTGGTTGTGCCATTTGGTCGAAGATATTCCAATAATCTTCAGAAATTTCTTGGCTTGGGTATTCTTTCGATTGATTACTTGATCCCCTAGGGGATTTGATTACACTCCCTCTATCTGGGATTTCGGGTATGCCTTCTTCTTTTACAGGAGATTCAGGATCAGGGGGTGGTGATGGGTCTACCTTGGCAACCCCGCTGGTTTCTCCTTCTCGTTCCTCTAGATTATGAGAATTTCCCTCTTCTAAAGGGTTGAGGGGTGGAAGATCTATGCTTTGAAAGCTTTGCTCAGTCCCTTCAGGTTTTCTATGAATCTTAGCATGGGCTACAGTTGGTGAAACTGCTACCTAATGGATTCAGGTAGATCCTTTCCTAGGTCCAACCGAAGCTTGAGATTCATCATTTCAGATGATCTCGTCTATGAAAGTGCTTCTCCCAGGGAGCATCGAGCCCTAGGCTTTGGTAGTTTTTGGTGGGGGTTTTGTTTTTTCAAGATCTTTCTTCTTAGTCATACACAGTTCACGCAAAAAGAAATTCAAAAGAAACACCTATATAACCTCTTAAGTGTCAACTGGAGGTATGTGTTGGCATAATCATGTTACTTATTTCCTGCGTAGGTTCTTACCTTATGTCTTCAATACCTCGTCCTCTAGAGACACAACCTATGCTAACTTTGACATTCTCATCGGCAACGACGCCAAAATGTTGGGCTCTAAAGATGTCTAAAAACTACCTTAGTTTAACATTAATTCATCAACCAGAGGATTCGTCTTTTATCTCAATAATATCAGCAAATTCTATGCAGATAGCTCATAGAGGATAAAATCGCTTAGTTAAAGCAAACCTGATTTTATCAACAATCAAGTTCCTCAAATGTTCATTAAAGATTTTGAGACTAAGATCTTACTTAACGGAATTGAAATATGATTACTAACATGTTGCGAATGAAAATGAACTAACTAATCTGTTGAATTCATTTAACTAAAAAACAATAATTGAATCTAAATAGAGACTTGCAAAATTAACTATAAACTATGGATCAAATTGTTGGAAAGGAAATAACGAATTACTCTATATGTGGAAAGAAACAACAATTGTAATCTAATCAAAAGGGACAAAAAATGTAACTTAACTGAAAGGAACAACAATTGTAACTTTAATTGAAAGGAACGACAAGTGTAACTTAATTGAAAGGAACAACAAATGTGAATCTAAGTAAAAGGAACAACGCGTATGAAAATGTGAAGAACTATCAAGTAGCAAACTACAGTAATGGAAGTTGGAACAACAATCATTAACACTCAAGGGAAATGTCTATCTTCTGTACGCAAACATCATAAAACTATTAACACGCTTATCCATTCATTTGAACTGTTGTGAAAGAGATTTGAATCACAAAACATAAATCAAACTGATACAATTACAGATTGAGACAGTAACTCCTTCAGACTGGGCCCTTGGTCCTCAGAAGCATTGCTACTAGAAACTCAGTATGTAGAAATGGTGAAAACGTTCAAAGCTTTTATTGATTCCATAGCTAGTACAACATTTACAAAAATTGCTTGCGCAGAGCGATTCCGAGTTTGAATACTTGGATGAAATTATTCCCTTATCCTTTTAGGATCTATTAACCTCTATAAATTATAATAATATGGGTAAATTAATCCATACTGAGGATCGAGAGATCCTGAGGATTGCTTTACTATTATAAAGTTGCAAGATAGAAAATCAATCATCTTCAAAACTGCTTTGCGCCAAAAGTCCTCAACCTCCAATAGCTTACACATCTTCAAGATCTCTTTTTCTATCTCGGGTTTGAAAATGTTATCCATTCTTTTAACAAAATCAAACAATTCCAATCGTATTTTATAATCTATTTAATATAACTTCAATAATATCACTAGAAGACATATTAATCATTTCCTATCCTATTTATCCCTAATTAACATAAAATTCAATCAAGATTATATCATGAACTGTAGGAATAAGGAGGATATTTGTACCTTTTTCAAAACCTAACAATGGGTCGAGTTAGAAGAATGTTGAAGCAAAACTTTGCAGAGAATTAATTTCTGGAGTATGTTTGCAATTACAGTGAAATTTAGAGAAATATCATGGGTAATGTGTAGAATCGAGCCCAAAAATTAAAAATAAGAAATTTCAATTTATAAGGGGGAAATTTGGGCATGTAGATGGTCTAATTTTTTAGTTTACAGAGCAACCATGGTGCCCAAGACAAAATTGGGAGAAATTGGGTAAACGCCCCAATTTCTGCAACAAAATTATGGAGGAATTTGATGGGAAAATGTCAAAATTCCTATGCAAAGATCAATTTGGGTTTACATGATAAAAAAAATGGCCTTGTGAAGTTTAACTACAGAGATTCTTGTTCAACACCAGACTTGTATCGGCTAGAGATGAATACAAAGTTCACGAGTCAGAATTATGTAAAAATTAGCTAAGCGTAAAAAAATAATGGTGTGTGGATGCGCACTAAAATTTGGTGTTGCATGGTGCAAAGTCGGTGATGCGTTGAAAAATAATGGTGTGTGGGTGTGTGCATTAAAATTTATTTCTCCATGGAAAAATAATGGTGCGCAAATGTGCACACTAAAATATGTCATTGCATAGTGCATAGCTGGTGATGCACGAAAAATATTGGTGCACAAGGTATGCACATAAAATTTTTGCACTGCACGGTGCAGAATTGGAAGCGCAGTTATGCTATTGGTGCGTGGGTGAGTGCACTAGAATTCGACATTACATAATGAAAATATTTTGGCGCATGAATAATATTGGAGCGTAAGGCATGCACATTGAGTGTTTGTAGAGCATAGTGAAAATTTGTTGGTGCGCATACAAAGTTTGTGTGTGGTGCGTGCACGTTAAATATTCATGCCACAGGAAAGTAGAATTGGTGGTGTACGGGGAGTATTGGTGCACGGTGTGAGAGCACTGAAACTTGGCGTGGTGTGGTGTGGAGCTTGCAATGCACACAAAATATTGGTTTGTGACACAAAATTTATGCACACTAGATATTGGTGTGCAACACAAAAGTTGTGCACACTAGATATGGGCACGCAACACAAAAGTTGTGCATACTGGATATGGGTACGTGGTGCATGCGCTACATTTTGGCGTTGCACGTGTAGAAATTGCACATGTTAATTATGGGAGTATAATTTAGAATTGGTGTTCATGAAGTCGATTTGGTGGACTACAACAATAGAAAACCAATCATTTTTCGTGAAATGTTTTGTATTTTTGAAAGTTATGTTTTTGCAGGGCATTTTTGAGCCCCTAAATAGTGTTTTTAGCTACTAAAAAATATTTCTCCCAATGCATAACATTTGTAGATAAAATTAAAGATCTTGGTGACAACTTTCTAACCATGTATCCCATTCCTCAAATAGAGTTAGGATGAGTTATTTATATCCCAAACAATGGAGAGTAAACTTTAAGCCCCAATTAACTTCTTACGGACATAACTTCCTAATCCAGAATTAGATTGAGGCACAAGAGAAGTCTATGGAAATATCTTGAACCATAGAACACATTCATGGAGATAAATTAAAATTCTAGGCATGTTGAAAATGTTTAAGAGGGCATAGAAGGCACCTGAAGCATTCAGGGCAAAAAAAATACTAGTTGGTTTGAAACTTCAGAAGGTTGTACATCTAGAAGACCAGAACCTAGAAAGAGGTGAAACTTGGAAAGATTGTCCAAATTATGATGATGAAGGAGACCAGTTGGGATCCTATCAAAACTCCAAAAGCAAAGCTACAAAGAAGAATAAATACAGTTTAGATTTGCACCTGGTTAAGGTGTGAGCAAAAGGAATTCTTGGGTAATATTCAAATGGCTATAACTTTCTGCTTAAGACTCATAATTTAGAAAGGGAGAAATCATTAAAAAGTTATTGGATAGAGGAATCCATATATCCACCCAGAAAATTAATCTATGTAGTTAATTTCATAAGGAACTAGAAGAAGGAATTCTGATGCATTATTGGAACACAATTGTACATAATTTTCATGAATTTGTTAAATTATTTAGTCTAACAAATATTGTTTCCTGCACGTTTTGCAAAGTAACAACAATTAGATTTGTTGGAAGATTCGTTGTTGTCATTGATGTCAACCCTAGTCATGGGTTTTGGACCGCAAGATTGAAGAAGGTATTTGAACATGAAGGAAAATGCACATGCAGATACAACACACATGGATGGATAGTATACATCATGTTGTTTTCGGTGGTATGTGGCACGTCACATGGATCCTCATGGTTGAGGAGAAATGAATTTTGGAAGATGACAAAGTGAATTGAAGAAGGAAGTACATGTAGGCCCTGAAAATAATTAAAGAAAAGAATTACAAAATAAGAAACTGTCAGGTTGGCCCTAATGTTAAAAGGAAGTGACATAAATGGTATAAATAAAAATAATTATACATTCATTTGATACAAGTCGAATTCCAGAGGTAATAAGAAGAAAATAAGGCTGGATTTCAAGGGAGGATGAAGTCTTTTGGTGATGTGTTCTAAGGTATGTTATTTTCAGGTCATCTTACCATTTTTGATATAACCTTTTTTCTAGAACGATTTAGATGGTGAAATCGATATGGTATTGAGAAGACATATCAAGGTACCTCTGGTAAAAATTTCAGCTCTTGATCCGCTATAATTATGGAGATACACTCTGTGGAAGATAGGGTTCGTGACCAGTCCTAAAGCTAGTCAATAAACAGGTGTTCCAGGTAAAACAATCATAACTTATTCATCAAGAATCTAAATGAAGTAGGACAAATTTCATTGGAAAGAGTACGGACTTTAGTTTCTTGTGTGCGAGTGTCAGAATCGGATGTTAATTATTGCGCGTGGGGCATTCTGTGCAAGTTCACTCTCCTGAATAGACCAGAATTGAATAAAGTCTACCATTCTTTCTATAACCTCTTTTTGGGGAGGATTAAAGGAGTGAAAATTGGAGGAGTTTCAGAGAATACATTGAGCAATATTATCTACAAGATCAGAGTACTCCAAGAATTGAAGAATGGTAGAAATTGAAGAAGTCTCAGGAATCATTATCAAGTTCAATGTAATGATTGGTTGATGGTGATGATTTAACGTAAAGTTTTATTATGTCTCATATATTTTTGGGTGGAAGGAAGGGGAAAGGATGGAGAGTTAAAATCTATATTGATATTGGAGGATTGTATCTTCCTCTTGGAGGTTTGTCAGGCTGCTAAATTGAAACTTTTAAGTGACCTGATACACTAAATTGTCAAACCAGGGTTGGTAAACTTTGAGCTGATACACAGTATGTGCAGGCAAGCGTCTAGTCTCTATCTGAATGCTATCCTAAGAATAAAACACACACCTATTCTGAGAACTTGAATTTTAATGACTAACTTAAAACTGAGCATTTCCTATCTAAATCATCAACAGAAAAAACAATCTTGTACTCCGATGCTGATACTGCTATTTCTATTCAAAAGCGCAGTTCTACAAAATCATTCTACCTCTATGTTCAACCATCTACCATCAGCATTTTCGTTTAAGTCATGACACCCAGGGTATTGTCGAAACTGTATTCATTCTGAGCATCCAAAACAAATCTAATGCTATCTACAGGAAAACAAAGTATTATGCCACTAACTAGTACCAGGAGCTCCTTTTGTTCTAATTGTAACCTAACTGTTCTAAGCACGCAAGGCAACTACTGTCTAACAAAGCAAAATGCACGCTACTCGAGTTACATCCGAAGTGAAACTGAAAACCAAACAACCGTATGCATATTCTAA
>SNQJ01S0116880.1:0-36197 GCA_010110895.2 Picea sitchensis | reverse complement strand
TGATTATCACTGTACAATACAAACTCCTTCGGAATTAAATAGTGCCTCCACTTTTTCAATGCCTGTATGATAGCATAAAACTCCTTATCATACGTGGAGTACTTCACTTTCGCTTCATTTAACTTCTCGCTGAAATACGCTATTGACCTATCTTCTTGACTCAAGACTGCCCCGATTGCAAATCCGCTTGCATCGCATTTCACTTGAAATGTTTTCTGGAAATCTGGCAACACCAAAACTGGTTGTTCCGTAATCTTCCTCTTCAACAATTTGAAGCTCTTCTCAGCCTCTTCTATCCAGTGAAAAGACTTATGTCTTTTCTTCACTGTATCCATCATCTCCGCGCTAATTCCACTGAAATTCCTGATGAACTTTCAGTAGAAACTAGCCAATCCATGAAAACTTCTCACCTCAAATATATTTCTCGGTGATGGCCAATTCTTGATTACCTCCACCTTATTTGGATCCATCCTCAACTCATTTGCAGAAATAACAAACCCCAAGTAAATGAGCTCTGTCTTCATGAATGAGGACTTCTTCATATTTATCAACAATTTTTCCTGCTATAGTCTCTGCATCACTGTAGCCAAATGCTTCAGATGCTCTGCCACTGTCTTACTGTAGATCAGTATGTCATCCAAATACACAATGACAAATTTCCCGATGAACTCCCTCAGGACTTCGTTCATCAACCTCATGAAGGTACTCGATGCATTTGTTAAGCCAAACGGCATAACAAGCCATTCATACAAAACCTCGTTTGTTTTAAATGTTGTCTTCCACTCATCGTCTTATCTCATGCAAATCTGGTGATATCCACTTTTCAAATCAATCTTTGAAAAGTACTTTTATCCACTTAAGAAATCCATCAGATCATCCATCCTCGACAATGGAAATCTGTACCTGATGGTTATCTTGTTGATCGCCCTCGAGTCAGTACACATCCTCCAGCCTCCGTCTTTCTTCGAACTGAGTACTGTTGGAACAACACATAGACTCAAGCTTTCTCTGACCAAACCTTTGTCCAATAACTCCTGGACTTGCCTTTTAACCTCCTCATTCTCCTACGACGTCAATCTGTACACGGATTTGTTTGGCAAACTGACCCCTGGTATGAGATCAATATGATGACTCACACTCCTGATCAGTGGCAACAAACGAGGTAGTTCATCCACTATGATGTCAGCGAACTCTTCTAGTAGTTCCTGAACTTCCTCTGGTAAATCATCCACTCTTGTGCTAGTCAGAACAATCCTCATCTTCCTGACCACAATGAACTGTGGAACCCCCTTCTTCTTAACCTCGATAAGAATTTCCTTCCCACTCATGAGAAGTACTGTGTTGCTTGCTTCAGGCTTCACCTCCTTATCCTTAATTGGAAGCAACATGTGTATCCTCCCATTCTTCTCTAGGGTGTATGTGTTCATCCTCCCATCATGAATCACATTTCTGTCATATTGCCATGGTCTACCTAGAAATAGATGAAAAACATCCATAGGAATGACATCACATAATATCTTATCATTATATCCCCCTATCTTAAATTCAACCAAGCATTGTTTTGTGATAGTTACCTGGTGTCCTTTTTGTAACCACGAAACTCTGTATGGGCTTGGATGATCCATCGTCTCTAGCTCCAACTTCTCTACCATCTCTGTAGATACGAGATTATCCGTGCTACCACTGTCAACAATGACCTTGCATACCCTATCCTTGGTCTTGCAAGCAGTCCTAAAAAGTCTGGTCCTTTGGACTGAACTTTCCACCTCCTTCTCGGGTGTCAAAAGGACTTTTTACATCATGAGCGATCTCCCGCCTTCAACATTTTCTGCCTCAACATCCCGCCTCTGCGCTTCGGTGATGTGAGCTTCTCCAATGTCCTTCTTTTTCTCTGGACACTCGTAAGACTTGTGCCCATTCTTTCCACATGTGAAGCATGTGATGACTCCACCTCTTCCTCTTTCTCTACCTCTAGTACGAGGAAAGGTGTTATTGTCAGCATAATCTCCTCTCTGCTCATTATGCTACCCTCTTTGTTCAACATATGGTTTCCCTCGCTGTGAGGTTCCACCTCTCTCAGTACGAGTCTGAGGTTTCTTCCATTCCTCCTTGGGCTTCTGGAATTTGTCCTGGGCAACTGACTTGCCTCTGGGATGGCTTCTGCTTCGGCCCCTTTGACTCTGGTTTCGGCTCAGCTTCTCTTCATCTTTCAGATCCATCTGATAAACATCTTCCACCGTTCGGATGGTTACCATGCTAATCTCATCCTAGATATCATATCTCAGACCATTCATATACCTGGCAACTTTCTCATCATCTCTCTCCCGATGACCTGCTCTGATGTTCAGTTTGTAGAATTCTTCAGTGTATTCTTTTACTGTCATTAGCTTCTGTCTCAGGTTCTGCATCCTCCTGAACAGAGTAATTTGATAATTCCTCGAGATGAATTTCACCTTCATCTTCACGATCATCCTGTCCCAGCTCTTGATCTTCTGCTTGCCCTTGCAGCGTCTGTCAGCTTGTAGTTCATTCCACCACAATGTTGCATGTCCTTTCAAGCGTGTAACAACATGCTTGACTTTCTTGTCCACTTCGACGTCTTCGTAGTTGAAGTAAGTATCTAGAGCTCTAATCCAATCTAGAAGCTCCTATGCATCCAGATTTCCCTCGTAAACTGGAATGTCCATATTTTCTTTTGCACCCATCCTGGAAATAGCTTTAATCAAACGCTCGTTTGATGCATCTTCGGCTGCAACTTCCTCTTCACGTTCAGCCTCAACTTCACTTTTGGAATCACTAAGATCCCCAACACTAGTTGTACACATTTGCACTGTCTCCATGTCTTCAAGTCTTTCTCGGAGATCATGCATCTATCTCTCCATGACTGGGTCTATCGCCTACCTGCCTCTTCTTCTCGGCATTTCCCTATCCTCTGGATCGGGTGATTGCCTTTCTCTCCTTGGTGGCATGGTGAATTTTCTTCTTCTCTGCTATAGAAAGCAAAGACTCTTTCTGTTCTTTGATACCAAACTGACGCAATCGCACTCGTAGGCACACCCGCTCACAGGATCCTCTCTTCTTCAAGGCCCGAAGAACTCTTAAATAACTCTTCTATTTCCCTGTCGGGAAATTCGTACCCACATAACTCTTCACGCGATCCCCTCTCTGCACTCGAAGGATTTGACTTCGCGACTTCGTGAGGTCAATGATCGAACACTATACTCTCGGATCATCGATCACCGATACGAGTCAACGCTGACCTTTCCCTTACCTGTCGGGACTTCTCCTATCGCGATTTCTCTACTCGCGATGTCAAACACTTTTCTTTACTGACTCCTGACTCCCGATATGCCGATTACCTGACACACGTGCAAGTTGACCTTTCAGCCTCCCGTCACCTCTATCAGGAATTCGGGGTTCGCAACTTCATGAATCCTGATGCAACGTTTTCGACACTTCTTGCTGCGAACCTCCGATACCTCGTGCCACCTGTCTACGTCACCACATACTGTGATCCCACACTGTTTACATACCTATCGGGATATCGCGTATCGCAATATCGCGATTCCCGTCGAAATGTTTTGGAGTTTCGATCAACAAAACCCCGATACACGATATACGTGTAGATCCGACAGTCCTTGTGGCCCTGATCAATGGCTCTTCCCCTCCTGAGCTTTAAACCTCTCAGGAACACGTCGTTGTATCTCCCCTGCACCTTGGTGATATCTGACGATACACGGGATGTCGTGAATTCTCCTCAGAGAATATTGACTGTCCACTCTTGATGAAATCTATGAAATGACCAAGCACTCCTCTGCGGAACTCGTTCACCTATACGCCAAATTGCGACGCTTCTATGAACTTCCAAGGCAAAACCCCTCTACGCTGTCCTTCAACAAATTTGAAGGCCTATCCCTCCTGAGCTTTCTCACGACCTTAAGTCCTTCCGGAAACTCTTGCACGCACTCCTTGCGGAAAACCTTCAACCACATCTAAGTGTTGAAGTTCCTCGACTCTGCGTGCACCTGCAACATCAGTCTCTCAATGCTCCACTCAGGTTCGCACCCTTGAGACCTTTACCCGGCCTGCGCACTCCTTGCACGACTCATGTGCCCAACTGCACCTTTGGGATGAATGAGAACAAAAGCTATCTCTATCTAAACCCTCTGTCAACGCACTCCTTGCGGACATTTCAACTGCACTCCTTGCAGGAATTCTCTGCCTCAAAAAGAGAAACAATTGAAAATAATTCCTTCACCCCTTCAGACTCCAATTCAGACATGAAATCATATACAGAGCATGTAAAAGTAAATGTATAACTGGAAAAAAATATTCACGAGCATATCAACCTCAATACACAGAGAACAACACAAACCATGAATTTGAATCAAAGGTTTCTTCTATTAATTCAAATATCTGTACATGGGTGTTCTTACATATCTCTCTGCATGCTCTTGCTCAAATGCTTCTCAGATAATATTACAAATGCACAATGAGGGTGTCTATATCCCATTTCCCTCTTGCACTCTACAACGGTCTAGTCTAGAATTCAATTCTATCTACTTTACATTAACTATCTTAAATGCCTCCTACCTACTAAGGATGAGAGATAAAGGCTCAAGGTACGATTACAATATACAAAGTGCACTTCATTAAATTTCCACATTAATGTTCGCGCAACAGTTTCAAGGTGATTTCAAAAATTGTGATGGCTTGTCCAGCTATCCTTTGGCTTACACACTGGCTCGCTTGACGTGTGGGCGATGCTCCTGTATCAGTATTCATCTTTTGTAGTCAATAAGGAAATGGAACCTTTCTTCTTGATCAACCATGCTACAAGAGAATCTCCTAAGAAGAATGCACCTCCACTTGTGCTTTTCCTTTCATCCTTGCAGTTAGCCAAATCAACATTTGAACGGAATGATAATTGAAAATTTTGATTCCTAGGATACCATAGGCCATAGTTCATTGTTACTTTCAAATATATGGAAATTATTTTCACAGCTAACAGTAACAAGTGACTCTGTTTAGGTGCAGACTGATACCTTCCTACCATTCCAATAGCATGCATTATGTCTGGACGAGATACTGTGATGTACAATAGGATGCCTATCATAGACCTATATGAACTCTGATCAACATTAGGTGAGTCATCATCCTTTCTTAACTTGCATCCAGTGACCATAGGTGTGCTCATAGGTGAAGAATATTCCATTTGAAACCTTTTTAACACTTCTCTTAGACATTTATCCTGGGAAAGAAATATTCCTCCAGACCTCTGAGTAATTTGCAGACCAAGAAAAAATGGCAGTTCCCCTATCATAGATATTTCAAATTCATATTGCATGGTAGAAGAAAACCATTGTACCAATGAAGTATTATTACTTTCGAAGATTATGTCATCTACAGAGACCAACACAATGAGAAAATAATTATCCTATGTTTTGATATATAGATTGCAGTCAACTATTCCTCTCTTGAACCCTTGGTCTTGAAGATACTTATTTAGTCTGTAATACCAGGAATGAGGAGCTTGTGTCAACCCATATAAGGATTTATTTAGCTTGCAGACAAAGTCAAGGTTATTTGACAATTGTAAACCCTCTGTTTGTTCCATATAGACTTATTCTTTTAGATATCCATTTAGAAAAGATGACTTGACATCTATTTGATAGACTTTAAAATTCTTATGACAATCATATGCAAGAAACATTCTAATAGCTTCTAATCTTGCTACGAGCACAAATGTTTCATCAAAATCCAGTCCTTCTATTTGAGCATACCCTTTGCAGACCAATCTAGAATTATTTCTTACAAGATTTCCTTACTCATTCATCTTATTTTTGTAGACCCATTTGGATCCCATTACATTTTTATTTGCTGGCCTAGGAACAAGTTCCCAAGTGTCATTCTTTTCAATCTGATCCAATACCTCATTCATTGATTTTAACCAATTCACATCGTTACTGGATTCATTAAAGTTCTTGGGTTCCACCATGGATATGAAGGCTATATGTGATTTCTCAATGTCTTTGATTATCCTTCTCTTGGTTTGTACACCTTTGTCTTTCTCACCAATTATCTGACTTGCAGCATGATTCTTTTGAGTAATTCTGGAGGAAGGATTTGATGTTGATTGTTGTCTTGACTCTTCTTGTCTGGGTATCTCTTCTCCACCTGATTCATCATCTTCTTGTGACTCTGAGATTCGTTGTTCTTCATTTTCATTATTCTCATCATCTTCTTCATCTGAATCAGTGCTTTTTCTATGTTGATCTTTTACAGGAGCTTCTTCATCAATTCGAACATCAATACGATCTACTAATTTATGCATTCTTTTGTTAAAGCATCTGTCTCCTTTACTATTTGTTTCATATCCTAAGAAGATATCTTCATCAACTCTACCATCAAATTTTCCCAGATGATCATCATTATTTTTTATGTAGCATTTACTTCCAAATACTTTGAAGTTCTTGATTGATGCAGGTCGACCAAACCATAACTCATATGGAGTTTTATCACTGTTCATCCTTATATGCACTTTGTTAAGAATATGAATAGTTGTGTGAACAACCTCCACCCAGAAGGTTAGTGAAATGTCCCTTTCACTCATCATAGCCCTTGCCATTTGCTGAACTGATCTATTTTGGCGTTCTACAACTCCATTTTGTTGGGGAGTACCTGGAATAGTATATTCTCTTTTAATTCCATGTTTGTCACATAATTATTTGAAATATCTTGACATAAATTCTCCTCCTCTATTTGAGCGAACTTCCTTTAACTTCCTTCCTGTCTGATTCTCAGCTAGCGCCTTAAACGTTTTGAACTTCTCAAATGCATCATATTTTTCTCTCAGAAAGGAAACCCACGTAAGTCTGGAGAATTCATCAGTTACCATAATAAAGTAACGTTCTCCTCCAGTTCCTTCCTTTCGCGATGGTCCACAGAGATCCATATAAACAATTTTAAGAGGTTTCTCTGAATATGTGAAACTCTTCGATTTGAATTGAGCACGAGTCAACTTCCCCATTTGACAGGATTTGCATACAAAGTTATGAGTCTTAGATATTATTGGAATATATTTCACAACACCTTCATTATTAAGTTTGACAATATGATCAAAATTCAGGTGTCCAAGCCTTCTGTGCCATAACCGACCTTCATCAAATTTTCTTAAATGACATTTCTCCTTATCTTCCCTCAGAACATAGGGATTGTTTTCAGTTCTAACCCCTTTCGCAATCATCTCTCCTGTGTTCACTACTTTTATTTTACAATTCTTGGCAGTGAAAGTGACTTCACATCCTATGTCACACACCTAACTAACACTAAGAAGATTATGCTTTAATCCCTCAACAAATAATACATATTGAGATTTGCCTCTTCCATTATTTAAGCTTACTATACCTTTACCTCTGATATTTCCTTGAGCATCAGTTCCAAAAGTCACATTTCCTGATTTACTTTCTTTGAATGATAAGAATTTACTTTTGTCACCTATCATATGACTGGAGCATTCACTGTCAATATACCAGGGGTTATTTTGTCTTTGAGATGACAAGACTAATCCACACTTGTTATCTTCTTTCTTCTTCCAAACCTCAACGTTTTCCGATCTGTGATTTGAGTCTGGATTATAGTTCCTTAAGCGACAATCTGCAGCTTTATGTCTATAATTATGATAGATGTAACATTATGGTTCACTGAATAAAGGATCATAACGATTKTTATGCTTAATATGCATCTTTTTCCTAGCCATCACATGATTTGTAGTCTGTGGTTGYTTTTTACTTAACTGTCTCATTATTTGTTGTGGAAGATATTTATTCCTTGGTTGTCTTGATTTCTCATGTCTAAATCTTAAAGAACAATTTACAGCTTTGTGGCCAAAGTTAGAGAAGTAAAAACAATATCCATAGAAAAAATCTTTGTATCTGGAAAATGGTTGTCTTCTTTGAGCAAGTCGATTTCTTCCATGCCGATGATTTCCTTGAGTAGAGAGTGTATTATTTCTTTTTTCTACAGATTCAGTTCTGGTATCTTTTCCTTCACTCCTCCTTAGCGACTAATTCTCTTACTTTGTTTCTGCAATTTTTTTGTTGTCAATGGTTGTAGATTTGACAAATTTGATGGATTCTTTGTTGCTTGGCTGACCACTACTTGATCCCTCTTCATAAACCAAACTAGTTTTCAACTTTGAATTCCTTTKTTTCGGCTTCCTTCAGTTATTTTTTGAGGATGTCTTCAATMTTATTAGCTTCTTCTAACTTAACCTTCAACAAAGAAATTTCTTCAGATGGTTCATTGCATGTTTTCTCATACCTGAGCAACAACTATTTTTGTTTTGTTTTCTTTTCCTTGAGTCTATCAATCTCTTCCATGGAACCGACAAGTTCTCCTTCAAGATCTACTACTACTTCACAATCAACAAACTCAATCACTGTATCTTCAGTGTTTATATCTTCTAAATATATTAGCATGATATCATTTATTTTATCTTCAATAGAAGAGACACTGCTTTCATCATCTGAGGGATCCTCATCATTGTTTACATAAAGGCTTTTCTTCTTAAAATTATTCTCTTTATAGACCTTCTTGTGTTTGTGATTCTCTTCATCGTCATATGTCTGGTACTTTATTTTGTGAGGAAACTTATATGCAAAGTGACCTATCTTACCACAGTTGAAACAATTGAAGGGAAATTTACCTTTGTATTTGCCTGATCTTTTCATCAGTCTTCTCACAAAATTTGCTTCAATCTCATCTATATCAGAGTCTGTGTTTTTCTCTACTTTAAAAGATGTCTCTCTTGTAGTGGATTTACCTTTAGTGATTCTCATTTCATAAGAATTTAGGGTTCCAAGAAGTTGATCCAGTGTCAACGTTTTGAGATCAGTTATTTCCTCTATAGCAGAGACCTTTGAGTTAAATCTATCACGAAGAGATCTTAATATTTTCTGGACTAGAAAAGATTCATTTATCTTTTCACCTAGACCTTTCATAGTGTTGACAAGTTATTCTATGCGTAAGAAGTACTTACTGATAGTTTTGTCTTCATCCATCTTTAACTGCTCAAATTTCAGTCCATGAGTTTGAAGTTTTACGTCTTTCACCTTTTCATTACCTTCATAACTACTTATCAGCTTGTCCCACATAACGTTTGTTGAATCACAGTGCATGATTTTGACAAAATCGGCTTCTACAAGTCCACTGAGGATGGAATTCATTGCTTTTGCATTAAAGATAAACTCCAACTTATCATCTTTTGAGGCCAAGACTATAGGCTTCACATATCCAATTTCAACGACATCCAAAACATCAACACCCAAAGACATTAAATATGTTCTCATCCTTATTTTCCAGAAGGAAAAGTTTGTTCCATCAAACAAAGGAGCTATATCAGTTGAACTTCCTTCCTGACTAGTCATGTTCAAGCTTATGGATCTACCTTTGATCAAAGGCAGTGACTCTGATACCAATTGTTGGAAATATAACTGAGAGGGGGGGGGGTGAATCAGTTATGTATATAAGATTGAAACTTTTTTTTTATTTTTCGTGATTATTATTTAATGTGTTGCTGATAACTTAACATGCATAGATATACAATATTTGATAAATCACACAAAATACAAAAAGACACTGATTTTAATGAGGAAGCCCATAAAGGGTGAAAACCTCTTCTTTTTAGGATGTCAATCAAGATCAAACTTTCATGTACATCACAGTCTTTGAGATCCTACTCAAATATGAGGCTACAACCTCTGATAGCAAGCTACAACTTGCATAGAGCACCAACTCTCAGGTTTCTCTAGCACCAACTATATGGAAGCACCAACTCCCAGAATATCTTCTAGAACCAACAAGAATTTAGAGTACTACAATCCTCCCTAGCACCACCCTACCACCTTGATTGAAACTTACAAAAAATCACTTACTTTCTCTGTCTCTGATATGGTCTGTTACAACTCCATGTATCCTCTGCCTCCTTCAACTTCTATGCTTAGTTCCGTTTATATTCTCTGCTCTCTCTCCTCTTGCAAATGACTGCACTCTATTCAACTTATCTTCTTACTTTTATTCTCTTTTGTTGCCTCTGCATGCTATACAATGCGCCTATGATCACCCTTCAGATAATTTACCTCATCTTCTTCTACCCACCTTCATAGCATTCAAAAGTGTGCCCCCCTCTTCTTTGTTCTACCTCTTTTTGTCATGCCAAGACCTCTGGTTGATCATCACACCTACACTTCATCTTCTCTTGCAATTATACTGTGTATGTTCTTCATCATTGGCCGTTATTCTGAGACTGTTCGTCATCAGTGGTCGTTATCCTGAGAATCTTTGACTTCTATGGAAGTTACAGTCTTCAATACTTTTCCATCTGTCAATTTTCTGTATGGTGAGTCTTAATTCCACTGGTCGTTACCTCGAGACTCTTCAGCTCCTTTGGCGATCATCCTGAATCTCTTTGAATTCTCTAGAAGATAGAATCAGTTCATTCTGGAAGTTATAGAGAGAACCTCTGTGCGCTCATTCCTTTGGCACCTTTTCCCTTCCTGAGAAAACTTCACAGTGGGCTCTAGAGTTTTTGGCTAAGCCCCTTCCTCTCCATGTGACCACTGGATATGACCACAGGCCTGACCAAAAGGCTCTTCATGACTCATGACTTCAGGTATTCGGCTATGGGCCAACTCGATACTCCCGATTTATGAATCGACGAATCCTCTAGGCTCTAGCTCCTCCTGCTAAGCCCCTTCAACTGTGACGTTGGTCTATGAAACTTGGGCCTGACTACTAAGTGCTTCAAGGATTCACGTCTTTGGAGGTTAGCTACCCCCGTTCTCCCAAAATCTGAACCCTCAAACTCCACTTGTGTCAGATCGACGATCCAGATCTCTCCTTCCAGCCAACGGTTGAGATCAAATCACAAACTTGGACTTTGCGAATTCTCGCTTCTCCTATCTCTGATTTCTCGATTTATGAGTTAGCGAAGTGTTGATATATTGCCACATGTCCTCTCTCGATGGATGGTCAGGATTTGCCTCATGATATTGGAAGAATTTCTAAGTGTCAAAGGCCTCGACCTTTGATCCTTTTGTGAGTCCTGATGACTTTGGGTCTCATCTGCATTTCTGAAAACACTATCTCTCCTGAGATTTGGTAATGAAGTTAACCTTGGCCCTGGCACACACTTGCGCTCTACGTGCAACTTTACACTATTCCTCCTGAGATTTGAGACTTGGAATAAGTCCAACTCTTGTGCACTCTTTGCACTATCTCTTCTGAGATTCTCAAACTTTTTCAGTCTCTAAGGGACTCGACCCTTATACATCTTCCTAAAATACTTTTGGTGCTCACCTGACACATTCTACGCTCGACCTCCTGAGCTTATGAACTTGAAACAAGTTCTCCTTTTTGCCAATATGCCATCGTCACTATTGTTCTTTCCATCAATAATAAGCACACTCTTCCTGTAAACATGCCAACAATGCATTCAAATTCTAGTCTACAGGACAAGAAACTTTGTTTACCTTTTGGGTCAATGAGGATGCACCCTACCCCTGAACCTTCTTGTGATTTATATCCATCAAATCATAAGGTCCACATTTGTGAACGACAACCATCAACTTCCCCTTTTATACCACTTTCCTCCTTCCCCCCTATATGTTCCTTGATTTCTAACACCGGTTCCTGACAAAAGAGGGTTTCCCCTACCGTTGTTAGAAAAGTTTCTTGAAAACTTATTTCAAAGTTTTGAGTAAGAGGAATATTAGATGAGAGGGAAAAGTAATTCCTGAAATCAGAGTCAT
Organism: Picea sitchensis; assembly: GCA_010110895.2. NCBI lineage: Eukaryota > Viridiplantae > Streptophyta > Pinopsida > Pinales > Pinaceae > Picea > Picea sitchensis. The sequence goes on along the minus strand of SNQJ01S0116880.1, from coordinate 24,387 downwards.
AGGAATAATTTCCTAGCACGAGAAAATATGTCGATGAGGGCTCGTTAAGATTTTTCAGGTCGGTGGCCGTGTGGTTTAGATATCTTTCCCTGATGATTATGATCATATCCATGTGTCCCTTTAATGGCAGCCAAAGGTGAGCCCAGTCGATACTAAAGTATATGTTTAACTTCTTAGACCAATATTGACTCAGTAGCAATCCATAAGCTTCTAGGATATCTACTACAATGATGTCAATTATTTGAAAACATTTGGGGTGTGTCTCTATTATGATCATTACATATTTGAGCTCTTAGATAACCTTCCCCTGGGTTTTGTCTAGTTGTATTACATGTTTATTTATTTTGAGAGGGACTTCATTTATTTTTTTGCAAATAAACAATGGCATAACATTGGAGGATGCTCCTGAATCGACCAAACAATTATGGAGGTTTCTGTTGAATACTTCAAATGTCAAAAGGAATGGTGGGACAAAAGGTTTTCCCTTCTTATCTTCAGAGTAGGCGTTCATGGTTGGTTTATTCCTTAGATATCTGGGGGTTATATTTTCTCCTTGATCAGTGCTTGTTGTAGGATTTTCTACTGATTTCAATGCTTGTAATAGAAAGTCCTTTTGTTGAGGGATTCTACACATGTCCATGACCAATATGTTTGCCTTCAAGTTTTTCAAGTCTTCTACTATATTGTAGTCTAGCTTGGGTGATTCTCATGTATGGATGTTTATAGGATTTCTTTGGGGAGAAAAAGGTTCTTTCGAGTGATCGGGAGCTGGTTTCCCCCCCAAAGTTTGGGTTGTAGTAAGGTATTTTGAGATAGGTTGACCCCTACTTCATGTTTTCACAGCCAAGACTTATGTGGGTGGTTCTTGAACCTAAAATAGGTCATTGAAAGGCATTGGTAGGTCACGATCCAATATCAACATGATTGTTTCTTATGGTGGATCAACTTCTTCTTGATCAAAAATATTAATAACCGAGCCACTTGATTGTTTGATTAGGGAAACCTCATCTAGAAATCGGTTGGACATTAAATTCATGGCATGCACCCATTGTGGGCAGTCTCTTTCAGAGTTCTTCTCTTGGTGATAGGTACAGAAAGAGTTGGATGCTATATTTCCCAGATCGATGTTCAAGTTGGCTAGGGGGTTCAATTTCTCTGAAATGTGGATTTATTTTAAAAAATGGTTTATAGGGCCTCTAGCCTTGGTTTCCTTTTCCTACACTTCTTTTCGTGTCTATGATTTTGTTCGACAGTTTATTAACCATGCGTTGTAGGTATTCTATGTCTCCACTTCCTTTTTCGGGACCTTGTTCTATTTGTTTTCCTGGGGGTCTAGTCAATAGAAGTCCTCTCCTGGGAGGAGGTTGAACTTCCTTCTTAACTAATGAGACCTAGCCTTATTTACATCCCTTCATTTGAAATTCTATTGTTTTTGCTTCTTCAAAATTCTTGGCTAAGGTTGATTTGGCAACGCTCTTCACAAACATGGAAATAGAAGCTAGGAGAGAATTAACATATACTTCGATTTGAAACTCCTGAGTAGGTTTATCTTCGGGTTTAAATTTGTTTAGTATAGTGGTGAACCGTTGATCAAAGTCTTTCACCTTCTCCTTTAAACTCATAGTGGTGGCGAACAACTCAAACATCAAATATCCTCTAGTATTTTCTTTAGCAAATTTATCTAAAAAATCCTTTGAAACTTCATCCAACTGGTTATGGATCCTACAAGTAAGTTAAAATACCATGTGGAGGCCGGATTTTCAAAAGTATAGGGGAAAATCCTGCATAATACATCTTCATGTTGAACATTCATCAGTATGATATCTAGTATGAATTTTTTGATATGGTCTTCAGGCAATCCTGAGGTTTCAGGATCAAATTTAGGGAGTAACTTTTTTGGATGTCGGGGGAGGTTATGTACTCACCCAGGGATGGCCAGAGAATCTTTGGCCAACCAAGGTTGATTATTCTGAGGCGAGTTTCCCCTTTCTTCATTATGATCATTATTATCTTCCATGTCGTCCGATCCCGAAAATGAGCGTTCATAGTTAAACCCTTCCTTGTCGGAAAAATCGTCGAGCTCAGAATAGTTACCGACCAGTGTTTCAGGGATTAGATTAAGAGGATGTTCAATTTTGGTGAGGGATAAATCTATTAGGTCTTATACTGTGTGCACAAAAACCTAGTCGGGGGACTCAACCACTAGTCTGCTTACTTGTTTTCTTCGAGGAAGTAACAGAGGTAAGGGTAGCGCACCAATCTGTCGAGTGTAAGATCTTGTGATTCTTCTAAATTGGTTCAATTCCTCATGAGGAAGAGTGTAAGGTATCTAAGGGAATAGATGTTCTTCCTCTTGCTGGGGTGAGTTACTCGTTTCAGGATTACTCAACGTGTGTGGGCTATCTTGGAAATGACTAGCCATTCATGTGGGATGTTTTGAATCTACAGGCTGTGTGAAAGATTTTGTAAAAAGATATTATCAATCATTCATTCTTCAGGCCCTCCATCTAGTGCCAATTCTGTTGAGGGTTCCTAAATCCATTTAACTCAATAGTAGGAACCAAACCCGCCATCGAGCCCCAATTAGACTCTGCAACATTTAATGGTGGAATGGTTCTCCAAATATTGCAATTTGGACAAATGATCGATGGGATTTACGTAGTGATTGATAGGATGTGTTCTTGTGAAAACTCCTCCTTCAGTTCAAATGTTCTCTTTTTTTATTTTCTCTTATAGGTGGGACCAATACGAGATGAAAGATGGTATAAACCATCTGGGTAACAAAGGGGAAATCTTAACTACTGGAGAAGGATAAGCTTGGGATAACCCACGTGCTCAAACATGCATACAATGACTCTTACACCTACAACAAGCCTGATACTAATACATTAACCTGCTAGTGTTCCAATTATTGACTGAGATACAATTATCAGAAGAAAACACACATGTAATAAATGATGGCAAGAAAAATAGTTCATTTAACTCTAATCATCAATCACATATCAACACAACGATTTACTCTTCATCATTAGAGACAAGAACTATAAAAATATTGAATCAGATAACTTATCAACAGATTCATAGGCTCTCACTCGTTACAACATCCATTCATGGGATAAAAATAAAAAATAATTCTTCTTCAGATCCAATCACACACGCTTTTGATGAAAAACACAAACTTATCTCTGGTCCTCAACAATACTTCTCAATTCAGGTAGCTTCGAAATAGTTCTTTACAATCTAAAAATGAGGGTCTTTGCAAAAAACCATCGACCCTAAAAACATTCAAAGACCCCCTATTTAACAGAGTTACAGAGGTTCTCTTCCTTAGGGGACTGAGACCTAATTTTAGGTAATCTGTTCGTAAAACAAATGATTAACTTGACTATGACACTGGAATTAATAAACAAGAGTGGTTCTTATCACACAAAGAATACCACTCTTGTATCTAATCTAAGAAAATGTTGGAATTAATCAATCAAAACCTACTACTGTCTCTGAGACATAATTGATGCATGCACTAGAGGAACTGACTCGACAGGAAATATGCCTTAGAGTGACAGAGGGGATCTCTGTTGTTGAGTAATGGAATGCCTGCGAGCTGTTGGAGGCCACTGGAGACAATTGGCTGCATGGGCAGATATCTTCTTGCAGAAGAGGGAGTTTGTTGAAGTGTTATGAAACCAATATGTGTCGACCTGTGATTGAAACTTAACTCTATGTATGTGTATGAAATTTCAGAATCTAAGCGCACTATGTATCGACTATAAATGACCCTTCTCCTCGCTTTCACTGTGATGAACTGGTTGTGAACAGGAAGACGTGGAGGTAGGCATCTAATAGGAAGACATGACGCGTGAAGGTGGATGACATGGATTGGGATGAAGTGGAGGGGGGTGGAGGTGACAGGCATGAGTGCAGGACAAATGGCACGTGGTGAGAGGGGTGGTATTAAGAGGAAATCCGACAGTATCTTGGAGGGGGAGGTAGGCGGTAAGAGGATTAGAGAGGGGGTGTCTGAAATCCTAAGGAGCCGCCATGTTAGGTAGGGCCCATGGTGGGGAAACCACTTTCCACCCCCTCCCTCCCACTATTAAAGGTAGAAAGGTTGGGGGTTCGGGATGCGATAAGAACCGTTGATGTGGAGAAAAGGGATTTCGCTGAGGTGATCAATGCAGGAGTTAGGCAAGGGACATGTGGCTAAATTTGAGGGGTAGCGGGAGTGGAGGTGATGCGGTAATGTGGAGGTGACGCAACTACATGATGTGACACGATGACATGATGTCATATAATCACGTGATTTTGGAGGTTGTCAAGAGTGGTTTGGTTCCACACCGCTTTTGGGCCCACAATATCCCATAAGTTGTCACGTACCCTTTCAACAATACCATGGTTCCAATTATGGGACTGCTCTAGAAAATTAACATCTGGGTAGTTTACGCCCCCACAATGGATTGTGGCTATCGATCTGATTACAATATGTGATTTTACCACAATGGATTGTGGCTATCGATCTGATTACAATATGTGATTTGGGTAATATTACTCTTTATTCAATGTGCAAATCAACGGGTGCCGGGTTGATTTGAGATCACCAAATCATGATCACTTCCCTTTGGGAGTTCGGTTTCGTGGAATTTCCAATGCATAGCGTTCTACCATCATCCTGAGTGCCATTTTGAAGTGAGATCTTTCCACGGGCCTTGGCTTTGGACGGTCCGCATTCACTCTCAGGAGTTCTAAGCTTCAGAGTTTTCACCTCTTTCTAGCAACTCTTCTCATGGCATATATCCAAAGTGGGGAATTTGTCACAAGGTCCCTCAATGCATGGATGGTCCGTGATTCACTACAATTTTGGGCTTTGGGAGTTTTGAATGTTTTGCTTGGAAATATCCCGAAGGAAAATTATCGAAGTGAATGATCTGCCTCCATGCCCCTCGCTGGATGAATAGTCCAGAGTCACTGTGGTTCGAGCTCGTGAATTTTGAATGTTGTTCTGGAATTCCTCTCTGAGGGAAAATTGTCATGAATGACCAAGGCCCATGTTAAGCCCAATATTGGATCATTACCCCCACTGGGGCATATTACATTAGTAATGCTATTTTATTTATGTTTGATTTATTCCATTAGTTGTAATTATACCTCCTAGTCTCCTCATATAATTGCAAGGAGACATTTTCATTTGGAGTCATCTTGTAATAAATATTTATATGGGGTAAAGGAGGTTTCTCACCGGCAGGATTTCATTATCCTGAAATTATTCTTTTCTCTACAAGGAGTACTTATTTTGAGGTTTTTCATGCTATATTGACATTTGGTTCATAACATATGGCACTGTGAGTTCAAGGTCTCGGGGTTTCACCGCCACATATGAGACTCCTTGAATTTTCACTATATAAATTATTTTCAAAGTTTGAATAAACAACTTGGAGGATATTTAGTAGGTTTGGATCAAGGTACAATGGGTTAAAATTTCATCTTTTGAGGCCTGAGTCACTTTTCGAGATACAACTTGTGCAAGATAGGGGTTTTGGAATCATCTTGAACTAAGTCATTGGTGAATTTTCACTATAAAACTTTTCTCGTAATGTTTGCATCCTAAACTTCGAGGATATTCATATAGAAATTAGTAAGGTATTTGTGGTAAAAATTTAAGCTCGGTCATCTTACATTTGTAGATACACCTGGAAGATAGGGTATCCGACTAGTCCCATTGACTAGTCTCAATAAGGTGTTCCGTGAAAACAATCATAACTTCTTCCTAGAGTATCCAAATTGAGGAAACTAGTTTCATTGGATAGTGGACACCTTTAGTTTATGGTATGAGTTTCAAAATTTTATATCAATTATTTTGTGTAAGGCACGCCAGGGCCAAGAGATCTCCTGGAAAGACAAAAAATCATTAAGTTGTGGGAAGTTATCTTTAAATTCCACTTGGTACATCCAATTTTGATCGACCTATACTAAGGTGTAGAAGAAATATCATAGAACTACATAAAAGAAATTTCCATACCCATAAGGGACAAACTTGGGAGATACAACAAAACAAAGATTGTTCCAAAACCACCCAAAATCAAGGTTCAAAAGTCATACTTGGCCAACATGCTACCTAAAAAGGGAACCTCTACACCAAAAAAGCCTCCGTGACAACTCTGTACTTGGACTACTTTTTATGAAGGTGAAGAAATGTGGAGGGACACAAATGATTTACAAAAGAAGATAGTAACAAAAAGATGAACTACAAGAGATGGAAGCTAAGTTGAGGCAAAGATACCAGGGATGGATGGTTTAAAAGAGAAGATCATGAAAGTATTGAAAAATTTTGCAATGGGTGACAATATCACTACTAAAAGTGAAAATGCATCCCTAAAATTCACAGGCCATGATGAGACACAAGGAAGGTGAATCGAGAATGGAGAAACTCCAACTTTGGATTGGAAGGTTCAAACTATGTTCCTAAGATTGATATGAGGAAGTTTGATGGCAATCTTAACTACATGGATACTTTAGATGGAGCAATTCTTTTGATCTACATAATGTGCCAAACACAATAAAAGGTAATGAATTGCTTTATATTTAGAACCCAATCAATTTGTATGGTATCGAGGGTTTTGTTCTCGCGAAATCACATTTCACTTGGACAATTTTCACTAAGAAATGATACCATGAGGATATGAGCAATACCTTCTTTAGCCAATTGATAAATCTCTGCCAAAAGTGTCTTCAAGACGAGCACATTGAGAACTGCTCCAAGATTGAATATAAAGGTAACATATATTCCGTGATGAGCACTTGATTGATGTATTCATAGAACTTTCAAAGGATAACATTCAACATGAGGTTCTACTTTTGGGAACCCAAATCATTGAGAATGCATTTAAGGTGGCAAGAAATGTTGAAAGTAAACATATGGCTATGCATACTAGAAGTACCAATCCTAACATCTAGAGAGAACACCTCCTTCTTCTAAACACCTCAACCTACAAGGTTGACACTCCTCAACAATTGGAGGAAATAAAATCAAAAGGTTTTTTCTTTAATTGAGACAGCAAGTACAAAGAGGGACATAAGTGGGTGAGAATAAATTATTCTACATAGATTGTGAAGAGGAAGAAGAATGAAGAACAAGAACCATCTCAAATGAAACGCTACTGACCAAGAGTTGACTCCATGATATCACATGTAATGCATTGGCTAGAATTACCACTCCCTCAAAACCCTCAAGATTGAAGGATACATCAAAAAGAAAAGGTAATAGTCCTAATTGATTATGTCAATACTCATAATTTCATTCACTATAAAAATAGCCAAAGCTCTCAATTGCTTGTAGCATCTAGTGCCAGAGTTTCAAGTAATGATTGTAGATGGGGAACTATCAATTGCTCAGAAAATGCAATAAGATCAATCTTACTATGGGAGAATATGTAATGAATAGTCCAATGATTTCTATACCCATGGTATGGATGTTTAAACAGGGAATCCAATGGTTACAATCATTAGAAAGTGGATTTTAATTTTCAAGAACTTTTCAAGGAAATTTTCATTGAAGGAAAAGAAATTGAGTTAAGAGGTATCATAGGGAAACCCAAGGTGAGTTCTTAATGGCATGAAAAAATTATTGAAAAAGGGGCATCAAGGTGCTATTGCACATCCATGCTCACTAGATGTTCAAACATCTAAGCCATATATTCCTCAAGATCTCCAAGGATCATTGATAAGAATTCCAAATTATTTTGAAGATATTCTGAAAAGGGTATTCCACCCACTCAAAATCATGATCATGAAATCTCAACCTAATTCCCCGGGAGTGTTCCTCCCAACATCAGCCCATACAGACACCCTTACCTTAAGAGTGAAATTGACGCATGGTTGAAGAAATGTTAGAGGATGGCATATTAGGACCTAGCAAAATTTCTTACTCTTCACCAATGGTAATGGTATTCAAGAAAGATAGCTCACATGACAGCGTCCAGACATTATAGAGAGATCAACAAGATCACTATTGAAGATAAGTTTCCTATTCCCATATTGATGAATTGTTAGATAAACCACATGGAGCAATCTATTTCACAAAATTGGATCTCTGCTCGTAGTATCATCAAATTAGAATGAAGGGGAAGAAGATATCCCAAAACAACATTCAACTCATGAAGGCCATTATGAATTTTTGTCATGCCTTTTGGCCTTACAAATGCACCTTCCACATTCCAAGGTTGATGAATCCATTTTCAAGACCTTCCTTCAAAAATTCATGTTAGTATTTTTACGATATACTATCTGCAAGTCTTGGGAGGATCAAAAAATATGTTGACAGAAAGCAACTACTAAAGGAGATACAACTATATGCCAAACCATCCAAATGTTTCTTTGGAGTGAAGGAGGTATATTTGGGTCATATTGTATCTCATGAAGGTGTCAAGGTAGACCCTAACAAGATATACAATATGGATTCCGCCAATTCCCAAACATTGAAGAATCTTAGAGGGTTTTGGGGTTTGGACATGTTACTACCACAAGTTTGTCTCGACAATATGTAAGAATAACAACACCTTAATCCATTACACTAACTAATAAGGATGCATTTCATGGACTCAGAGGAAACTAAATCTTTGAACAACTTAAAGAGGTGATGTGCAAAGTGCCTGTCTTGACCACTCCAGACATCACAAAAACCTTTATTATGGAATGTGATGCCTCGAAATGGAATTGGTATTGTCCTAACGTATAGCTGGAAGGCCCCGGATTTTGAAATTCAGCCACCTGGGAAAGGAGACTTACACAAACCCATTTATGAGAAGGGAAATGATGAAATATTACATGCATTGAATAAAATGGAATCCTTACCTAATATGTAGGAACCAAGAATCATGATAATTCAAATACTCTCTTGGAACAAAGACTATCTTCGTAAGAACAACAAAAATGGGTAACCAAGATAAGTTATGATTTTTAAATCGCCTATAAAAAGGGGAAGCTAAATGTTGTGGGTGATGAACTCTCAAGAAAGGAAGGAATATGTTATACCTTTCTCTATGCTATCTCAATCATCCAACCCGATTGGATAATAGAAGCAAGGGATGAATGGAAGAATGACGAAAAAGTATGAACCCTCATTCAAAAATTTGGTGCTAGGATTCCAAAGTAAGAATGATGCATTTAGATGGAAAAATGATTCACTATGGTACAAATATCACTTATATTTACAAGAAATCCCATCTCTAACAAAAGGTACTATTGAATTGCACACCTCTCCAATAGAGGGCACTTCAGAATTTTGAAACCTACCATAGAGTCAAGAAGGTTTTTGGGATGGCCTTAAAATCGATGTTCAAAGCTTTGTGGCAGAACGTTTGGTTTGCCAACAAAATAAGGTAGAAACACCAGACCCTAGGTATTTTATAACCATTAGCCATCCTAAGTCAGGGCCAGTTGGGAGGAGGTTTCCATGGATTTCACTGCTGTTACCAAGTCTCCAAGGAAAGAGTGTCATCATGATGATTGTTGATAGATTCCACTCAAGCACGCACACTTTTGTGCACCTCTCTCATCCCTTCAGCTAGTACAGTTTCCACCGCAATCATGGAGACAAATTCAAAAACTACATGGAATTTCAAAGATTATTGTAAGTGACAGAGACTCCGCCTCTTTCACCGATTACTTTTGACACAATTATTATTCCTTTGTTTGGGTACTCAATTAAATGCGATCATCCTATCATCCTCAATAGGATGGACAAACCAAGATAGTGAAAATGCCTCGAAGGCTACCGTTTGTCTCTCATAAACAAACACAATGGTTCACCGGTTACCCTTGGCGTAATGGTGGTATAACACTTCCTTTCTCATATTGCAACAAAATGACACCATTTATGGAACTCTATGATACCCACCCTCCTTTCCATCACTTCTTCTCTAAAAATAAAAAATCTAAGGTTCAGTAAAGTAGACGCTGATCTAGCATCAACAATAAGTTCTCCAACCTTAAAGGAGCAAACCTGCCTATGGCACATAATCGCATGAAACAAATGAAGATCAACATCAGAGTGGAAAGAAGTTTTGAAGTAGGATTGGGTGTTTTTGACAACAACCATACAAATAGATGTCCCTCAAGCAAGCCAAGAAGGACAATAAATTAATATCACCAAAGTAATTATGGCCCTTATAAGGTGTTGGAAAAAGATTGGTACTCATGGCATACAAATTGGAGTTTCCCCCATCAGAGATCTTCATGAGTACACCTAGTTTTCCATGTTTCATGCTTAAAGAAGGTTATAGGCTTAAAAGATCCCCGCTCAAACTATATTTCCAGAACCTAACAAGGAAGGAAAAAATGATATCGAGCCCTAAGCCATCACTCCATACAAGAATTCTCTAGTCGAGGAATAAATCCATTTCGTGAGTATCTCTATTAAATGGAGGAAAATACTCAATCTAAGATTCCACTTGGGAAGATGAATTCTTTATACGTATATCCATATTACTCAAGCATTGTGGACAACACTTGTTCAAGGAGGGGTATGGTTAAGCCCTAATATTGGCTCATACTCCTTAATTCAGTATTGGCCATATTAGTAATGTTATTTTATTTATGTCACTTTTATTCCATTAGTTGTAATTGAGTACCTCCTAGTCTCCTCATATATACCAAGGAGACATTTTCATTTGGAGTCATCTTGTACTTGAACATTTATGGGGTAAAAGGAGGGTTTCAAGAGGCTTATTATCTAAAAATTATCTCTTTTCAAGGCATTGAGTACTTATTTTGAGGTTTTTCTATGCTGATATTGATATTTGGTTCTCAATGTTCATGTGTCCTTGTTGATGAACAATCTGTGACCACTCGTGAGTTTATGAATGTTGTGCTTGGAAATCTCCTGAAGTAGTTATGGGGCTAGAGGACGCAGGCCTACCGTCATATGATGCCATGGATGCTAATGTTTCATGGAAAGAAGCAGACACATGTCACATGGAGATGGGAGAATGACACAACCAAATGAATTGGAATGAGTTCCACATGTCATGAATGATGAGTGTGCCACGTGCTTCCAGACTTCGGGCTTCAGGAGTTTTGGACTGTTAGGCATGAAGTTCTCCCGAACTGGTACGGGCCCAAAGTGACATGGCGACCTCTCTTTACTTTGATTCAACAAGCCAACTTTGGGTCTTCAAGTCTTTGGGACTTCTGCAATTCTTTCTCTTCTGTAATTTTGATGTTAAACCTCACACGCATTTCACACTCAATGCACAAAACCACGGACCGGATTGGCCTTTATGGATCTCCACCGGCCGAATTCAACTTTGTCCGTTCTTGTTCCCACAATCTCAGTCTGAAATTGACCGCTTTGGATTGCTGTGTTTGTCCATGGGTGTTTCCTGTGCATACAAAAAAGGCTTGGCCAACCTGCGGTGAGCTCAATCAATGGAAAACATGATGAAAAGAATTATGAACCAAATACGACATGTATGTATCCTTCAAGAAACAATAGAAACAAAAATGCGCAAAGACTCAATCAAGAAAGAAACAGATAAGAACCAAGTCACTCAGTAATGGAAATTTGACTCAAGTGGTACCCAAAAGAAAAAAATTGACAGAGGATTTTTAGGGTGTGTTGAGTGCTCAACACATCTGTGTTAACATTACAAATCTTTGTCAAGGCATTCTCCAAAATATTTTTGAAAGCTTTTACTGTCCCATTGGCCTGAGGATGATATGGTGTACTTTTTTGGTGATAGATTTAAAATTCCTCAATCATAGCCTTGATGGTACTATTAATAAAATGTGTGCCTTGGTCACTCATCAAAATTCTAGGACCTCATAATCTTGTAATCACCTACTCAAATAACAAGTGCGATGTTGTTTTTTTGTTGCAATCATTGATTGGCGTTGCTTCTACCCATATGGTTAAATTCTCTTTCACAGTAATGATGTATCTTGCTCCTGAACTTCTTGCTAGTGGATTAATAGGTCCTATAAAATCTATTTCCCACTTGTCAAATACCTGAAGAGTTACTTGGGGCCTTAAGGAATCTCATCCCTCCTATTGGGTTTTCCAAATATTTTACAGATGCCACAGTTCTAACAATATTCTTTTGCATCCTTATGAACTGTTGGCCACCATAAACCTCTGTGCAATAAATTCTGAGCGATAGCCTTTTCGGCATAGTGTCCTCCAACTATACCTTCATGAGATTCTTCTAGAACAATGGGTCATTCATGCTCCATCACACACCTTATCAATATGATGTTTTATCCTAACTTGTATAAATGACTTGCAATCAATTGATAGTCTGCAAATCTAACTACTAGGTTTTTCTTCTGCATGGTACTAAACTCCTTTGGCACAACTCTTGTGCATAAGAATTCAATAATATTATCAAAGTACACATATGCTATCTATACTAAAAATAACTGTGCATAAGGGAGTTTTTCTTCTAAGTTAGTAGGTTCTTCTCCATTGGTTATCCTTGATAAGTGATCTGGTCCTGCATTTAGTTTCTTTGGTTTAACTATTACTTCAAAATCAAACTCCTGAAACAATGATATCCATCTACAAATCCTCACCCCCAAAACTGACTTGTTGGATAAATATTTGAGGGCAGAATGATCTGGGAAAATTTTAAAGTGCTTGCCCAATAAGTAGTTTCTGAATTTATGTAGTGCATACACCATGGCTATAACTTCTCTTTCTTTTGTGTTGTAATTATGTTCTGAGTCTAATAAATTCCTTCTTGCAAAGGATACAGGGTGATCTAGGTCACCTGCTCCTGGCTATGCCAAAATTTCTACAAGTTCTATTGTTGATGCATCTACATGCACATGAAATGTTTTTTCCCAATATGGAAACACTAAAATAGGTGATGTCACTATCTTCTCCTTCAAAGTATCCAATCCCTACTGAAAATACTCGTTCCACTGAAATTCGGTGTCCTTCTTCAACAATGTTTCCATCGACGTGGTAATCTTTGCATACCCCTTGATAAAATTCCTGTAGTACCCTATATGTCCAAGTGTGGCTCTTAACTGACACACTGAATTTGGTGGTGGTAAGTTCACAATTACAACAATATTATCAGGGTCAACCAGTAAACCCTATCCGCATTCCACATGTCCTAAAAATATCCCAAAACATGTGCTGAAAATACATTTCTTGATGTTCAATGAGATCTGACATTGCCTACACCTATCCAACATTATTCTTAACACTTCTACATGATATTTCAATAGACTAAAAATAGTCCATTCATCCAAATATACTTCTAAGAACTTATGTATGAAATCCATAAAATAAACTACTACCACCCTTGAAAAGATAGCTGGTGCATTCTTTAATCCAAAGGGAATAAATGTATACTGATAGGATCCCCATTCTGTAGAAAATGTAGTTTTATGCCTAACCTCTAGGGATATTTTGATCTGATAATAACCTGAGAATCCATCTGTGAAGAAATATGATTCCCAACCTCCCACATTCTCTAAAACCTCATCTGTAAAAGGGGTAGGGAAAGGATCATTCAATTTACTTAGATCTACACAAATTCTTATTCTCCCTTGTTTATTTTCTTGGACCACCATGGGACTGATCCATTCAGATTCTTCCATTGGCTCGATGATACCAGCTTCCAACATTCTATCAAGTTATGCTTTCAATTTTTTCTTATAAACTGGATTCATCCTATAAGGTCTCTTTATGACTGGTCTAACATCTGGTTTTAGGGGTGTCTTCATCTCTCCTAGCTCACCTATTATTACTTTCATTTCAGTAAAGTTTGTTGGAAACAGGTCACTGTATTCGCACAATAATTTTGTTATCATCTAGTGTCTTCTTATCCAAGTAGTCTCCAATACTTGCAATTTTAGGGTTTTATTCTGTCCCAATGTTGAATTTCTTGACCTTAATTGTTGCAAAAAATTCCTATGATTCCATTGATCTACCTTCCACCTCTCTTTCTCCTTCAATATCTATTATCTGGATGTTGCATGGATATTCTTCTTCTGGTGTTTTCTTTGTGACATGCTAATAAGAGAGTAAGTCCTTGACTGTCTGTCTGTTATGGTATTGATATTATGTTATAATTTCCACATTAGTTTCCTTGAAAAATATTATTCCCTGTATAAGCTTCAGGGTTGAATCGATCAAAGGGTTCTCATGCTCAAATGAGAAAGTCATCAAAAAAAATTGTTGTAACACTATCCATTATGTAGTGCCTCTGCACAGTTCATGTTCGGTGTACCAGTTCCCTAGTATCCCCTCCAATGTATGAATAAAGTAATGAGGCCATTCTTCTAGTGGTGTTAGCCTCCACTGAGTTATGCATTTCTCTATGTTCTCATCTAGTCTTCCTCGCCCATCATATTTATGTAATGTATTTTTCCCCTGTTCTATGCCAAATTGAATGCACAATAACCTTTTACACTGATACCAGTCTTGAATCATTTCCTTTTGCATGCCCCACCATCTTGAAGGTGTTTCCTTTAGTGCATATTCAGGGATAACAACCTCTAATTTTCCAATACTTCTTCTTCATAGTTTGTCAAACATTATTCTAGGTCGTTCAAACCATGAAAAATGGGAGGTTCCCTTACCTCTGTACCGAACGACCTTAATGCACAATCTATTCTTGTGAACCTCCTTGTGGAGACTTCATGTAGCCTCTGTTTCCAATTTTGTAGACATGTATCTAAGTCTAAGGTGCATGAAGTAATGATTCTCCAACTAAGTACCCCATCTGTAGTTGGTTTGACATAATCTTCTTCTCGTGCGGTAGTCCTATATAGCTGATTGATTTCTTCCAAGTACAAACATGTCACATCTACATACCTTTATCATTATGAGGGGTCCAATGGTGTAATTACTCTGTATTCATCTGATTCAAAGATCATTTTTCGTGACTTCAGGTTGATCACAACCTGGTTATGAAATGCTCAGTCTAGTTCTAGTAATACTGGGTAGGGTGTTGTTCCATCTACTATCTATATAACTTCGAAATATGCTATAGTGCACACTCCATCCAAGTCTACTGTCACACCTTTTAGTCTTCCAATTGGTAATACTCTATGTTTATTTTCCAATTTCAACTGGACATGAGAATACCCTAATGTGGGTTCCCCTATACACTTCCATGTCTTCTTATGTAATACATTCACTTCATATCCTAAATCAAGTATGACATCCCCCATATTGGAATCCCCAATGTTGGAATTTAACCTGAATTCCCTACTTGTTCTTCTTCTTGTATGGAGATGATTGACTATCTTATGTTCTAAATTCCCTTCTAATTTTTTGTTGCATCTCTCTATAAAGTTATGCAAGACCTTAATGGATGATGGATCATTCAATATATTTACACATGACTGCAGAAAAGGATTTAGGTTACTTACTTTCTCTGAAGGTTGTCCTTTTCTAGTGTGATCCATTGAAGGTGGCATATCGTACATTGGTCGATGATGATTTTGTTGCGTGATTTATGTAGACAC
Source organism: Picea sitchensis (assembly GCA_010110895.2). Lineage (NCBI taxonomy): Eukaryota > Viridiplantae > Streptophyta > Pinopsida > Pinales > Pinaceae > Picea > Picea sitchensis. The sequence goes on along the minus strand of SNQJ01S0116880.1, from coordinate 8,913 downwards.
AATGTTCTCCTTTAGAATATCCTTCATGACCTCCTTAAACGTCTCCTTTTATTTCTCTGCATAAAAATTCTTTTGTGGCACAATGTTCTTCTTTACCCACTGGTGTTGAGATGGCTCTAGTTTCACTGCATCGACTCCCATATTGGCTCCTCCTCGAGTAACTATGTTGATGTTATTCCCATCATCCATGGATTTTGTATACATCCATTGTATGTTCCGATTGTTCTGGTTCATTTTTTCCTGTATTTTTCCCAATAATGTCGTACAATCTTTTGTCTCATGGTCTTCTACACGATAATACATACATGTCGCAAGTGGAAGTGGAAAATCTCTTGCATAGTGTCCTAGTTGTTGAAAATTATGGAATACTATTGGACCTATGCCTCGTCCAAATCCTCCTCCACCCCATCCTCCACCTTTGAATCCACCTCTATCTCTACGCGATGTATTGTACTAGGGTATCTGGTTATATTGCACGTTATGATACTGCGGTTGCGCATTGTTGTATTATGGTTGTGCGGTATTTAATTGTTGTTGCACATTATTGAACTGCGATGAGACTTTCTCCATCATAATCTATGCTTGCACCCTGTAGGTGTTTGAAGTTGTCTCTCTCATCAATTCCAACATTCTACATTCCTTGTCATCGTGACCCACCGATTTTAAAAAAATGTAGTAAGAAATTTTTAGCACAGTATTATACTTCTGCATCATGGGACAATGATATGGATCATGTATGTGTGTCTTAGAAATTTCAAACCATGGTCCTCCTATAGGAAAGGGGTTTTCTACCCTTGCTACCAAGTACTGTGAAAAGTTTGGACATTCATTATTATGGTGTCCTTATGCCCTGCATAATGTGCACCAGACAACTTCTCTCTTCTCCTTCCCCTTATTTTGGTTCAACTGAAATGTTAGGCTCTTCATATCCTCTTTGAGCTCCTATATCGCTGGATCTGTCTGTTGATACTGGTTTTCTTCCAACTGCAGGGCTTCCTACAGAGCCTCTGCCTGATTTTGGAACTTCTATTGTCTCAAAGGATACTTCAAGTGTGGTAATAATGAGTTCACAAATAACTACCTATGTTGCATGTCAATAATAAAGTACTTTAATTAAATTTTAGACATTTAAAACTTTGATCAATCTCCAAGACAGACTCACCTGGTTTCTTCCTGACCTCAATCATTTCATTCATATACTAGTCTTGTGAAATTAGCTTCTAAAATTCATTTATCAGTAGCTTTTTTACCTTCGCGACAATCTTTGGTGCTCCTGCTCATTTTTTACTGTTTACATCAAGGCTTATGTACCAGTCTAACACATGGTATTTGAATGTTATATCCAACTACACCACTTTTTTATCTTCATCCATGATCTTGTTTGCCTCCTAGATCTTTTCACAGATGAATAAATTCCTCTCAGGGTCCTCTGACACCTCACCACAGAACTCTGGTAATATGATAGTGGGATCTACTCCCACCATTTTGAAGCTTGTTGAACTACTACTTTTGTATGGTGTATATAATTGACTTGTACTTCCTGAGCTTGTACCCCCAGTTTATTTTCCACTATTGGTCCCTAACTTGTTACACTTATTCTACTAAAAATTGGTTGTCTAAAATCTTGTGTTCCTTCAGGTGTATTAGTCACACATGGGGTTGTAGGTTCCACACTAATTGTGATCTAGACTGGAGTTCTTCCTTTTGTTCCTGAACCTAGGCCTCTTGTTTTCCTTTCATATTTTGCACGTAGAATTTCCTCAATCTACTTAACAACCCAATCATCCTATACATTTTCTTTGTCGCTCACTAAGCCCTCTCTATCGACTATGGCCCTATTTTTGTGATTCATCTTATATTTCTAAGGTAGACCACTGCACGTCATTCAAAATATTTCCATTATCTACTTTATCTAGTCCTCCTCCATCATTATCAAGTCCATTGCCTCCTCCTTCTTCCCCTTATCCAGATCCCTATCCATATCTCAGACCCCTGTCAGTGTTTCCCCCCTTCCCCCATGCACGCAAAGAAGTTTAGCTATCTGACTCCATGGTCATAATGCCTTTTTCATATAATAAAATCTTGATGGAAGTATATAGTGATTTTATGTACCTACCTCTGGGTCCCTTCAGAAAATCCTACTCTGTAGCACTGTATGACTTCGCAATATCAACTGAAAATTCAGTCATAAACCATGCAATAATATTATCTAACCAAAAATCTATTACGTGCGTGAATTTATTATTGACTTTTTTCAACTATGCGATATCTATAGGATTCCACTCTAGTTGTCTTATCTGATTCATAGGATGGTTGTCCTTCAACCTCAATAACCACTCCTGTAAAAGATGTGGAAATTCATATAAAAATACTTCATGCAATTCACTAAACACATATATGTCAAGATATTTGCATGATGTATATTTAGGGCTTCTATTGTCCTTCTGTGCAAACTTGAGTTCCTTTGTCCTTGACCATATTTCAATATCTGCCTTCGTTGGGTTCCATGGCCTGCACATTCCCTTCTAATTTTTCATTCTCCATGTTTTTCTTCAACAGATCCCTTCCAATTTATCGTGGATAGTTCCAACCGACAACATAACCATTTGTTGGGTGTTTGGGCTGACCTAGGTTCTGATCTCAAAGGTTTCCAACAAAACCCTCAAACTATCGCCCCCCCTGGTAAACCAGAAGGAAACACTGCGCAAATAGTGCACAACGTAGTCTCACCCTAGATATCTTATGGGGGACTGCAAGACTCAGATGTTTGCAGTCAGGGAAGGGATTGTGAATGTGATGTGTGTCTTATGCTTATGAATCATATTTATTACTCATTCATCTAGATCTATTATTCATTTTTTAAGGAAACCATGCATGAATGYTGTAATAATCTAAGCTAAACATCCATTCTTTAGCTTATAAATAGAAAAAACAATAAAATAACCATTCACACAACATGTGGCTCACCCCGCCTGGGGMTACATCCAAAAATATTTGGCTCTTCTACTCTTTTATTCATCATTCTCCAAATACAATGTCATGCACATTACATTCTCCATGATTATAACCAAAAACTATAACAATTTCAATCTATGAGGAAGACTAGACCACACTAGGCTCCACATCGTGTGACCTAACCCTAAAAAACCCAACCTCCTTAACCAACCTCTATTAGACCTCCTAGGAATTTATTTATATTACTCTATTGGCTCATAGCCATTACAATCATATCAAAACCCTAACCCTAACATGGATAGTCTTGTCTGCATGTGTGTTGTGCTTCTTTTCCTCGATCTTTGGCATGCTTCTTTTCCTCCATCTTCGACATGCTGCTTTTCCTCCATATATGGGGCTCACTCCAAAATTGGCTTTTCTCCCCAAAATAGGTCTGCATCAACAAAATATTGAATGTTACAAATGCCACAATTATGGTCACATAGCTCAAAATTGCAAAAGTGTGATAGATCCATCTATGAAAGAAAACACTGATAATAGGAATAAGAAGGTTTGGAAAATAAAATAAAGACAATAAGAGAATATGAATGAAGAACATGTCCTAGAGATTGAAATATTTGCAATAGTATGAGAAAGACTAGAAAATCAAGTGAAGGAAGAACAAGTCTCAAGGATCATATTGTCATAATCTGCAATAGTGCAAGATCATAATGCAGAGCAGGTAAAGGAAGAACACGTCCCAAAAATCACACTCTCAATATACATAGTCGTATGAGATCATAATAAATCCACATGCATAAGGGAAGATGTTAGAATCCAGGAAGAAAGTGTCAGAATTCAAGAAGATGATGGATCCATAGACGAAGAAGTAGACTACTCCACATTAGGGTGGATTCCTCCATTGTTCCAATCCATATGGCTTGGAAACTCCTAGGTAATATGAATATTGAATAGGGGGAGTCTATGCATCAGCTGCTACAATTCAGAGATCTATCCTTCAAACATCATGAAGTGTTTCAGAGTGGTGTTACATATGTTTGATTCAGAGTGGTTCGATGATAGAGGTATAGGATGCCCTCTGACATATTGGTTGGTTAAGGAATAGGTTTCATAATCCATCTCCATGTAGGTATGAAAAATATCAGCTGAAAGACACAAGGAATATCATTGGTACGCTTTTTGATGAAGATATTCATAGAGGACATATTCATGAAGGAATATATTCATTGCAAATTTGTAGAGTTTGATTTGCAGTTGAGTAGGCCAGTCAACATAACAGTTTCAGTTTGAGATGCATGTATATGATGATCAATTGCAGCGGATTCAAAGAAGTCTTCATAATAGTGAAGTGATAGATAGGTTAACATTGTGGACAATTGAGTGGCAGAGTCATGAACAATATATGGACAAGGATGGATTCGTGAGACACTTGGGAGGATTGGACAAATATATGTCAATGGATGAGAGATTGGTTCACAAATTGGTTCAAAACGTGGTTTAGAGATTGATTCATAGACTAACTCAAATACAATTGGATGATTTTGATATAAAATATTTGAATGCTCAAACTTTGAATTCTTTTATATATGTCAATGATTTACAAAAGGAAGCACCAATGGACAAAAACGCCAAATGGAAGCAAGTATAGGAAGACCTACATTTGATATACACGCCATATTCTAGAGAAGTCAAAGGGGGGGAGAATAACAAAGGCATGAAGACAGGGGGAGCAACCCCAAGGAAACTACCCTTTTCCATTGATGTCAAAAGGGGAGAGATATAAACATTGATGAGGAGTGATGGTCATAGAAGGAGAATGAGCATGGTGTTTCCATGTCTAAGTGTTTCCATCAATGTTGGTGTTTCCATTAATGCCAAAGGGGGAGATTGTTGGATAATTGGTTTTCATTGATGACAAACTTTGGAGAGTGATATTAGAGATTGTGTCAAACCTTAGAGAAGTCTAGAATCCCTTTAGATGTGGACGAGATCATTGGAAAATTGGTCGTCGTGTTAGAGGTATACCATTGATATTGACACATTGTTAAGGTATACACTTGGTATATGGTAGAACATGGATAGGATACATCTCTTAGTGATGATGGTACTTGGTTGAGGTACACCATTGATATTACTTATTTAGCATATCCTATGGTACATGGTGTATGTCATGATATGGTAGATCATTGATGAAATGGTACAGGTTTGGTGCATGGTTTATGTAATTGTTATGGTAAATATTGTGGTACAGGTATGGTATAGGTGTTGATGTGCATGGTTGATGCATGGTACATGTTGGTACATGGTATGGTACAAGCACATATCTTGTGATGGTATGTTGGTGAATTCGGTACATGATTAGCAAAGGAATGTGTTGGTGATGGTGGAATAAATACATGAATTTCAATATACTTGCAAGTAAGACTATCATAGATGAATAGTATGTGTTATCCCATTTCCGATGATATATGGTATTCCATGTAGTTCCTCACGGTTGAGGAGATATGGCTTTGTGAAGTTGGAGGACCCTCAAGAAAATTATAGAAGCCTCTAGAATGTCATCAATAAGATTGACCAATAAAAGTGGTTGCAACAAGGGATTAATTATTGAAATATTAATTAATTATCGAAAAATATTAATTAATTATTGCAGGGATAATTAATTATTAAGATTGGTTGTGATTGATGTCAACTCTTGAAAAAAGTTGCATGCCAAAGTAAAGTGGCAGTAAACATAAGATAATTAATTATTGCAGGGATAATTAATTATTGCAGGAATAATTAATTATTGGAGGGCCAATTAATTATTGCATGGATAATTAAAGTGTAAACAGAAGATAACAAGATGCATGTGAGTTGCATGCCATAATGAGTTGTATAACAGTTGCATATCATTAAGAAATTTATTTTTTTAACAAAGAGAAGAGTCCATTGCAAATCACTTCTATGTATTCACTTATGAGAATACAGGTTAGAGGCAGAGAAGTCTAGGTGAAGTAAATAAGACCGAAAATCAAAGGGAGGATGAAGTTTTTGATGATGTGTTCTAAGGTATGTTATTTACATGTCATCTTACCATTTTCGCTATAAATGTTCTTATATAATTATTCAGATAGATAAAATTGGAGGATATTGAGACGACATATCAAGGTACCTTTGGTATAAATTAAAGCTTTTAAGTCATTGTTCTTTTGGATATACACTCTGTGGAAGATAGGGATTTTGACTAGTCCTGAAACTAGTTTTAAACAAGTGTTCCAGGTAAAACAATCATAACTTCTTCATAGATAATCAAAATGATGTGAGACCAATTGAAATGGAAACATTATAGGAATTATTTTTTTGTGTGATATTTTCAGAATAACATATCAAATATTGAGCACGTGTCATGTCGTACAAGTTCGCTCTCTAGAATAGTAAAAAATTCAGCAAGGTTTGCCATTTTCTCTATAACTCCTTTTAAGGAATTATTCAAGGAGTGAAACTTGGAAGAGTTTTAGAAGACATACTAAATAAGGTTGGGTACAAGTTTCATACCTTTATTCATTACATGTACATAGTTATTCTTGTTGAAATTTAGGGTTTGTGACTAATCCAAAACTAGTCCCTTGAGACTGAGGTAAAGATTGATGAAGATGCTATTCTCTTTTTTCTGAAGTTGAAGAAGGTATGAAAGTCTATGATCACATACATCAGGTCATATGTCATATACAACATTAGAGGTTTTTGTGACAGGATGACAGTGACAAGTTGTTGTGACATGTTGATAGTGACAAGTTGTTGTGACCAATTGACAGTGATAGGTTATGGTGATAGGTTAACAATGATAGGTTGTGGTGACATGTCGAAAATGACAGTTATAGTATATCAGTCCAGTGACAAGGATAGTGGCAGGTTGATGTGGTAGTGAAAAATTTCTCTACATTTATATTTTAGGGCGGTTGGATGGGGCAAGGAAAGTTAGTTGTAGACTCATTTCGGTTGGAGCCAAAACATTAGGGAGTTGGAGCTTCCTTCAAGTTGCAGTTTGTAAATATGGGGTTGGAATCTCCTTCCATTTATAGCTAGAGAAATAGGAATTTGTTTCTTCAAATGAATGTACTGTTGGATTAATGAGAGGGGGGGTGAATTAGTAATAGAGCAATCTAATCCTTTTTGACCATATAATGAAAGTGTTATATCAATGTAGCATTATCATCCAATATTTGTAGAGTAAATAAACAATGAACAAATGAACAATCATACACATACAAAGTACACCAATGTTTTTACGTGGAAACCCAAAGCAGGAGAAAACCACAAAATTCATTTTCTTATATGTCTTGAAGAATTACATTCATTGGAAGCACCAAATTACTTTGTTTTCTAGCTGCAACTGGAAGGAGGCTCCAACCCCCTAGTTTCTCAAGCTACAACCTGAGGGAAGCTCCAACTCCCCAATTTTATGGCTACAACTAGAAGGAGGCTACAACCCCCTATGTTCTCCATCTACAATTGGAAGGTAGCTACAACCACCTATCCTTTCCCTGTCCAAGTGCCCTGACGTATAGGTAGAATGATGGAGCCACTATCACACTATCACTGTGAGATATACTGTTGTAACCCTATACCAATAAACCTGCACCAAACAAACTGTACCAATAACCTGAACCATGTATCAACCATCCATCAAACTGTACCTCAACCTGTAATCAAAATGTACCATAAAAAAATGCATCAACCATGCACCAACCTGTACCTCAACTTGCAAACCTTCCTTAACTTTAACAACAAGAGACTAACATTTTCATCAAACTTCACTTTAGTCTCACATGACTAGTTTTGGATTAGTCAACAACCCTAACTTGAAGTAATCATAACTATGTACCTGTAATGAATAAAGATCTTAAAATAGTGCAATATGTTCTTCAGTGTGTTTTATGCAATTCCTCTAGGTTTCACTACGTGTAACCTCTCAGAATAGGGGTTATAGAAAAATGACATACGTTGAATATTTGTTGAATGGATTTGAAAATTTTACACAGAATACTAAAGACTGTACTCTAATCAACACATTTGGTGTTACTGAATTTGGATATGTTATGAATAAGTTATGACATTTTTACCCGAAACACATGTTTTAGACTAGTTTCAGGACTAACCAAAAACCCTATTTTCCATGAAGTGTAACTCCAAAAATACAACGACCCACAAGATGAAATTAGTACCACAACTAGTTGGATATGTTTCCTCAATGGCCTCCCAATTTCACAGTCTGAATCATTCTAGAAAAAACATTTATTGCAAAAATGGTGAGATGACCTACAAATAACATACCTTAGAAAGAATCATCAAAATAATTTATCCTCCCTTGAATTTCGACCTTCTTTACTTCACCTTCCCTCTGATATTCAACTTAGATATCCTTTGGTTACCTCAGTCACATGTAGATATTCAATATGCTCAAGTGTGTTCAAAATGAGAGAGCCTTGCCTCTTATTTATACTTTCATGTAGCTTCCTCAAGGGGTTACCTTTTAACCATATTAAACCAATTTCCTTATTTTAGGGCTAACCCACTTCTAACCACTTTCCATAATTATAAAGTTCTCCATTTACTTTATTATTTAAATAATTCTCCTTGACTTTGTCACTTCACTTTATTGTTTAAATAATCCTCCTTGAGTTTGTCACTTCACTTTATTATTTAAATAATCCTCCTTGAGTTCGTCACTTCACTTTATTATTTAAATAATCCTCCTTGACTTTGTCACTTCAATTTATTATTTAAATAATCCTCTTTGACTTTGTCAGTTCACTTTATTATTTAAATAATTTCTTCTTTGCAAGCACTTCGAGTTCTTTGACCTTTTAGGGCTTCAAGCCAACATATGAGAGTCCTCCAACTTCGTAAGGCCACAACTCTCAAACCGCGAGGAGTTATGTGGAATTCCACATACCACCATAAATATCATGACAT
>SNQJ01S0116877.1:16840-44634 GCA_010110895.2 Picea sitchensis | reverse complement strand
AGCGATAATGAGAAGGATGATTTGGACACCAGATACAAAATCGTCATTCAAGCAGAGATGCACAAAATAGCGGCAAGGCCACGGCTCCTTCCCTATTATGATATGATCAGATGGGCGCTAGACCATGTGGATATCCCAACCAGGACTATTATCAACGAACAGAAGGTGACGGTTGGGACTTTTAGACTATAACATTTGCAGGCAATGTATCAGCTATCACCCACACCAAAATTTGTGCACAATGTCGAGTTTCTGGAAGGTTTCAAGGAGAAGGAATGTGAGCAATACGGCAGAAACTTGTCTGGTCTAATCAGTGATTGGGTTTCGCACCCCGCAAAATTCAGGGCAGACTCTAATGGAATTTATTCAGTCTCCTCCTTAGCGCCACCATTCAGGTATATAGAAATGATGGCCTATAGGTTGTATGGGAGGGAGGACACCACACATTGTTTTCTCCCATGGGTGCCTCTGATTCATATAGTTGTTGAAGGTATTTCTTTCGACTGGGCCAAAATGTTGTCGAACAGTTTAACCAGTTGAGTTACCGAATATCTAGCGCAGAAGGCGAGTGGGAAAGCAACTTTGTTTTTCATGCCCGCCTACATCATAGATGCCATTTGTTTCCTGGCGCCTTTCCCTCTAATGATCTAGAGCTGGACTCCATCTAGTACAGATCCCATCCATGTCTACCACTCAAAGATTTGGGAGGATAAGGCCAAAGAATTCATCTACAAGATCTTCAACTAGGTAATGGTGCCACTGCATGTCGCCATTTTTGGCCAGTCGCCGCCCAGGATATCAGATAGTGTTGCGAACAGCCTGAGAAGCATGGAAGATTGGTAGCTAGAGGTGAAATTTTTGTATATCAGGGTTTTTGGCACCTTTTTCCCTCCATATGCCCTCCCGCTATTCCTGCCAGATAAGCTATTATGCCAAGAGATCGCTAGACAGTCTCTCAGTAGGATAAGCAAGGAGCTCAAAGGAGTATCAAAACAGGTATGGTCTCCCTTCCCTATTCTTATTGGTGCATATTCCTTGTTAGATTTTGGCCATGCCAAAGCCGAGGCTGCGAATCTGGAAGAAATGAAGCTGGTGGACATTGAGTTTAAGAAGCATGACCCTAGTAAGGTTGTGAGCAATCACCTGGCAAGTTGCGGCCTGAAGAGATATGAACATGAGGATTCCCCGCATGACGAAATATTCCAGCGCATGAGTTCCTTCGCGAAAGTCCTAAGTCAAATTCAATCCTTGCCACCCGAAGACATGGCCGAATTTTTGAAGTTTCGGGAACACCGACAGAGTTGTCTCCCCCAGATTTTACAGGGTGAAGCCCCAGAGCTTCCAGTTACAAAGAAGATGGGAGCCAAAGGTGAAAAGGACTCGAGTCCTAGTGGGGAGAAGGACCAAGGGAAAACCAGGGAGGCTGGAACCTCAGAGATAGGAGCCTAAGGCCTCTAGAAGCAGAAAGGAAACCCCAAAAAGGGCGCACCAGGCAAGCAGGCCCAAGGCCAAGCAGAGATACCTTCGCAGGGATCGAGCGACTCACTTTCGCTCATGCTAAATGAGTCGGTTATTGAAGTCACCCCAAAATAAGCATCCAAGCAAATTGACAGTCCGATTGCTATTGTCACACCCTTGCAATTCACAAATGGGAATCCTGACGAGGGATGGATTTTCAATGAAGAACAGACACCTATTCTGTAGAGGAGTTGCCTCCCAACGAATTTTTCTTTGACAAGAAAAGAAAGGTTGTGGTAAGGCAAGGATTTTATCAAAAAGAGGGTGCAATAGAGGAAACATTTGTAGAGGAGATAGCTAAGACGCTAGGGGATTATGCTACAGCCAATCAGTACTCAGTTGGCACTTTGACAGCCTAGTTGAAACGAAAGAACCTCCTGATTAGTAAATTGGAAGCTAAGGTAGCTACTGCCTAAGCGAATGTTAGGGATGAGGTGAGCAGGAGCCTTGAGGAAGCCCGAATAGCCGACCTGCACGAAATCAAGAAGCTCAGGTCTGACCTCGAGCTGGTGCACCAGTCGACACAAACTAGCCAAACACAGGTAAGCCAACAGAGGCAACAGATTATAGAGTTGCAGTCGAAATTGGAGGTGGCCGAGAAACATGTTGTAGACATAGAAATGTTCAGATCACAGGCCGCCAAAATTCGACATAAGGTACTTACGGCTCAAAAAAACTTGCTGGAAAAGGTGAGAACCATTCAAAACCATTTCCAGATGATAGAGAAGATATTAGAGAACATTTCTTCGAAAGAAAGAGAAGTCGGGGCATCACGGGTCGCTTTCCAAGACGTTGTTATAGCTACAGTGAAGATAGAGACGGTCAGCACCTCAAAATTATCCATCACAGAACAAACCAGAGGTAATATCCTGTTGAAGTTCTGGGAGCAGAACATATCGAAAAGCAGGGGGAGAGCTAACGAAGTAAAGAATTTTTGTGAGGAAATGTTCTCTTTAATAAGTAAAGGTTTCCTAGATATTGATAAGGAGAGCAGTGATGGGACACTGGGAAAAATCAATATAGCTAAACATCTATTGGACATCAAAGAAAACATGGAGGAGCAGCAAGTGGAGATATCCCAGATCAGCCAGGTTGATATGACCCAAATGGACAAATGGTTAGTACAACCAAATTTACAATTATTCCCCATCATCGCAGAGGACCGAAAAGTGGGAAAGAGTTTACCACAGCTGGTGAAGAATTGTTACACTCTTGAAGTGAGAGACTAAGCAGAGCCTACCAGGTTGATAGACCACTTGGTGGAGAGGTGCATCACTTGCACCGAGCAGGTGAAAGGGCAAGCTTATGGCGTCAAATAATGACAGATGTCTGCCTATTCTATTTTTAGAACCCAAAGAGTAAGGAAAGGAAGGTTCTCTACCCGCAGGAAGGAGGACAAAGACAAAGAAGTGAAACGCATAAATTTCCCATTTTGTAACCAAAAAATTCTGGAACAATTGAGATGCTAGCGTTTAGAAGTTTGTATAAATATGCATTTTGAAGTGAGAATAAAGGTGAGATGCTAGCGTTTAGAAGTTTGTATAAATATGCATTTTGAAGTGAGAATAAAGGTTGGACCGTTCTTGGCCAATTTTAATAGAGACTTTCTCCTTTGAAAATTATTACAAAGCAATTCGAAGATTCCTAATTCCGTACAAGACTGAGTTATGAGTTTTGTTTCTCTCTGTTGTTATAACCCTAAATTACACCCCACATGCTTGCTACCTTGGAATCATGCCAAATCATATCCCTTCTTGCCAAAACTCTGTTGAACAACTCTTGAAAATCCTCTTTTATAAACGCCCACACACCCTACTCCATTAATGCAAGCGTGTACACGCTATCTACTCCAATACAACCCGTGTGTACCTAAAAAATCACGAAAAAAGGAAAGTTTTTGACGAACACACAGCTTTGGGTCAAGAACTCCGGACCATGCATGGTCGAGGGTTCGGGTCTAAAACCCTAGCTCCTTCTAGCCTATAAAAAAGAAGGGGTAGGTACCATTTGGAAGAGGGAAAAAATATAGCCAAGAAACTCTACCCATTTACTTAATCCATTGTCCCAACCCTTTAGCCTTCCTCATGCCAAAGGAGATTTAACGCAGCAAATTTGAAGTTGATGGAAGAAGAGGAGCCTGTGGATCGTTCAAGGGAGCGTGGTCGGTCTCAAATTTCTTTTGTGTTGATTCACTTTCTCGCAGAATAAAAGAATACTTTTCTTGTCCTAATGCATGAATTGTCTATGATTTGATTAATTTATACTTGATTTATAACCCTTGAGTATAGAAGTAGTATGCATGCATAGTTGTTGTTTGTCTCGAGTGTGTCATCCGGTGGAAGGAGCAAGCAAGTAATCGCTAACAGCAGGATCTACATCAAACGCCAAGAATAAGGTTGGTGGTCCCTTTCCATGCATTTACTGGTGAAAAAGGGGTTTAAATCTTGGGTTGTAGGTAAAAGTAGTTTCTATTCCCACAAATCAGATGCAAGTTTGACCCTAGTTTGCTAGTCCGTAAGGTGTTTTTCCCAACAAATGTAATTATGCACTATACCGGGAGAATACCTTTTAGGGTTCCCCGATTTATTTGGGTTTGTGGGTAGTTTAAAGATTAGATTTCCTGTTTCTTTGCATGTCTTTTTCTCTGTGAAGGTTTGCTTAAAGGTGGAGTCCTGGTTTTCCATACCAAATTTTCCCGACCTTTGCTTGATTGTAGTTTCTGGACACGTAGGTACACGCGACTTGAAGAAGTTGGGCCTCACCGCGGTACCCGCCTCTATCCCCAATGTTCGCATGTGAACTCTAAATCAGAGATAGCAGATGCGGTAGATTTCAAGAAGAACCTTTAGAGGCCCTCCTCTCTTCCCTTTGGGCTGCACTACACACTCTCGGGTTTTTTCTAGAATCTGCTTAAGCCCTATCGGTTCACAGCTCTATCTCATATTGTCTTTTTTCTCATTTTATTTTCCTTGCATTTATTTTTCCTTTCTCAATAGAAAGAGCATCCATGCCTCAAGGGACCCTCGGTTATCAATAACGTGAGTGGCCTCTTCCTAGTCCTGGATCACTGTTTTCATTTTTCCTTAGAATTTAGATATACACACTACTGCATGTTGTCACTCTCACAGGTACATCGCTTTCCGCTCCCGCCGACGCTGCTTTGTTTTAGTACGGGCCAAGGTTTGACAAGCATTTTTTCAGTGGTGGGGCAACTATCCCTCCCTTGATAAGAAGTAATCTCCGTGTGTTTGAGTTCAGTTTGAAATCAAATGCATTGGTTAGGTCATCTTACCCTTAGACTGCTTTTTCTCGGCTAATAGCTGACAAAATAAAAATAAAATTGCTATGGTTTTTATCGCTAATGAGAGTCTCTTTTTGTTTTTATTGCCATTGTGTGATTCTTTACCGACTTTGTGATCCTTAATTTCACGTAATTTGTTTTTCTTTGGTTTTGCTTGTCGACATTTTCCCTTTGTTGCCTTTATCAGCACTCTAAATAAATAAATAAATCTCTTTCATTCTTTCTTCTTTGGTTGAAAGGTGTTTTCATCACATACAGGGAAAAGTCTTTGTTCTCGTAAGTTTCTTTGCGCTCACTTAGATCATAAGTAGCTTGTAGTCGAGCTTAAATTCCTTTAAGTTTGATACAAAACTTAGAAAAATTAAAAATCTTTCTGTGAAAAAGTTGTTGAAATTTTACATTTAGTAAAAGTCTTTTTGTTTCCAGCCTTTTTCATCCTTTTTTTCTTTTGCCTTTACACATCATCAGTTTCCCAATCTTCGACTTCCCTTGACGTAATATAAAGCCATAAAATCAACGCGTTAATTTTAAAATCTACTAGACTTTTATGTTTGTAGGGTTACCAAACCAGTTCGTGACTAGGGCCTTGGATTAGGTTGAGAGGAAACCTTCAAGGCCATTCAAAACCAAACATTAGAGTCTGAAATAGGGAGTGTCTAAAGTCCGCCATGGAATTTATTTGGGACCCCCTCTAACACAAGGGATAAACATGAGGTCGCTTGGAAAGTTGTAGTGAGATAACCTCCAAAGTCGGACCAATCTAGTGGGCAGCTGCTTACATCAGGGCTTGTTTTGGGATTCCGTTGTTTGCATTTTCCACGGGCTTTGTGGTCTCTAATCCATCTCGAGGTCCCTCATTGTCTCTCCTAATTCATTTGATCTCGACAATTTTGACAGTTTCGGCTTGATAATTCCCTCGGCCATTGTGGCTCACCGGACTTCGAATCGTAATTCCACCTGGTGATTGTTCGCTTGCTGGCAACCTAGTTGCCAATATTTTAGGGACATACAAAGGTGATTGCAGGGGTATACCGCATCAGGGAAAGACATTGGGCCATGCTTTTCAGAGTATACCCGGAGGGTGCGCTCTATGTTCAAGTTTCACTTACACCAGTAAGTTGGGTTCTAGTATTGGTTGTTGTAACTTTTTTTCCAAATAGTTTAGTGATTGCTTGTCTTATCTCTTAGGGGCTTATTTTCTTAGTGTGTGTGTTACTTTTGAACGCTTAGAATACCTTAGCATGTCTTATATATTCTCACACAGTTGAGGATCACGAAATTACCGTCATGAAGGCTTCTTTGCCCCGCCAATCGGCTAAGACCGAGCTACCCCCGGGCCACCATTAAGGTGGAAGTTAGACAACCAAGGGTCTTTTGAAGTTTATCGAGTTACAAACCTTTGTGCCCAAACAACTACCGTAGGAATCAACCATTTTGAACCTTGAAGCAGCTACTCTTTACCGGGTTGAAACTCCTAATCAAGATATCTTGGCACCGCCATTGTACCCAATCCAATTTAACGAACGCCTGCATTGCCTCACATGCCTATGGAAACAAATGTTGCTACTTTCCGGGAATTCTTCCATTCCCACCATAGTTGCTACTATAGGAGAGCTTCATTCCTAAATTACCATCGCCATTCTCAGTCAATTATGGTCTTGGTCGCAACTACATATCAAGACAGCGTTGGATCGAACTGCTCTATGGCGCCGCCACAACCCTCACACCTAGTGCTAGCCAGCCTCCGCTTTTCATAATGACATGCCTAGTTCGTACAAGTTTTGGTACACTGCAAGGTCAACTTGGGGGATCTCCTATCCCTTTTAATGATTTCCCTTATGGATGAGGTCATATTCCTCCTTCGTCTCTGTCTACTTGGTGAGTCTACATCCGCCAAGTACTACAATAATACTAGTTTATTTGGGAGTGGAGTCAAGGAACACTGCAGACAAAGTATGTCGATAGGGTTCACACCATTTTCTTTGAATGGACATTTGTAACAATATTCTTCATCACCAAGCCCGCCCTGGGCAACCTCATTTTGGAAAATCTACTCTACGTTAGGTACCATTCTCGCATAAGTACATAATGTGACCTTGGAATCCCCAAGACAAGGATCCATTCCTCTCCTCTCGAATGTCGCTCGTAATTCTTTCCATACTAATGGAACTCCTAGATAGATTACTAAGCCTCCCATCTGGGACTGCATATTATCCTTCTCAAATTCCTTCGAACATGATGCATGCCTAACACTCTATGTCCTTTATGGGAAATCGGCCGATGATGTCTCCACAAATGAAAAAAATCCTTATCACCGGGTCGTATTGTGGTTTCGTACTAACCGCCGCTAGCCTAACTTTTCCGCAACCGGTGCCTAAACTCCATGACCCTTTTCCTGTGTTATCGCTAAAGAATCTAAACTACTATTCCCCGGTAACGGCATTTCCGGGGATTTGACATCTGCTGTTAAATGATCCTATTTTTCGGCGATCCACGCTAATTCTCCTATACGGTCGGTTTCCTTCGGATATTCCAAAGTTCAAGGTCAGTTTAATGAAGATCCGTGACTTCATGTGACTACCTTTCATCTTTGGTGTCATCTAACTCATTGAAAGATGACTCGAGATAAATAGATTGTTCTAACGCATTCTTTATCGAGTGCCAAATGGTACATAGAGATTGATTGCTCACGATACTCTTCTTTTTGAAAACCGGTGATGGCCTTCCTTAACCATTTCCCGCTACCTATGATACAACGTTGGCATAGATTTGTTTGCCAATTTCGGACAGATACAATGGCTGACCATATCTCTAATCATATCCGGAATGGAGACGCTAAAAGAGTCTAATTAGAGTACCCACCAAAGATCCTGCTGAGTGGTTCTTTAAGTCTTTGTTAACCCAATAACTATCCAAAGATCATGACATCCCGAGTTTTCTCCGAGGAAGATGCCATCATGAGGGGCTCAATGCTTGAGATCATCTATTATCAGCCTGTTTATTATACAACATCTTCCGTGATGCCATGTTCAATACCGATAAACTGGACTGAGAGATGGACCACATGTCGATGGTATTGTTATTAAACACAAACCAAGCCCTACTGAAAGTAATTGACAAAAACAAATTTGTCAGCTTATCCATACAACATAATGCTGGGCTAACCAACCATCGCTTTGGCTTTCCCTACCCAAACATCTAAGTACACTCCGTCCATACGACTAACCCAAAGGCCACCCAGCTGTTCTGCGAAGAAACAACAACACAAGAAGGGTAAGGGGATAAAAAAAAACCCACTGATAATGATAATGGACAATACGTAAAAATGGAAGGTTAGGTATCCATGCAACTTATGCGCAGAAGAACACCCTACCCATATTTGTCCTCAACTTGCAGAGTTCGTTTGTCACACAGTAACAGCAAGTTGTGTTGACTAATCTCTTTCAACATGGGCAAATCTAACCCAAGCCTCTACAAGTAATTTTAAGGAAGCCAAGAAAATTGCTCCACCTTCGAGAAACCCTCATCCACTTAACGATATATGGTTAGGGGTGATGTTTCATATCGACTAGAGCGCACAAATATAGTAAACCAAGCGCCTCTTTGAAGGGTAAAGAAGTCGAAAACTTGTTTGTTCCTCTCTAGATCGAGAGGACTTTTGGTGAAACAATGACATGCATTCTAAAAGGTGCATTTAAAAAGGCTTCTCATAACCCAAAACGCAAGGGCCGCCCAGAAATAATCTGTGGTGGAAGATTTATCACAAACCCTCAATGCATGTCGGCTTTGAGGTCCCTCCAAAGTCAGCCCTACTTAGAGGAAAGCCTTCTTAACCGCATTGGGATTCATCGAGACTTGTAATCCGTGTACCATCAGGTTAGATACAACTGGACCTAAAGCCTCGTCTCCATTACCACGTAGCATTTCATATAGGGTAGTAGCTTACCCACTCTAAAACTTTTACTCTAATATTCGCACGGCGGTTTCCATCGTAGGGAGCCCTCGGATATGCTATGTCATGGTATTGGAAGGCCATTGGCCACTGCTGTCTCCATCACCTACTCTCACTACTTAATGAGCCGCTCACCAACCACATGGCATCATTCTTCTTTCCCTGCAGCTTACGGGAAGACCATGTGTGTCAAGGTAAAGGTATCGATGCTCCCCTGACTATAACCTCTTGTTAGGACGTTGAGTTGGACTTATGTTATGCAAGCCGTGGTTGCTATAATTTTTCGGGTCTTGTTGTTTCCACACGAGGGTCGGATATTGAACATCGATCAATTGTCTTTCTCTAGACTTGACCCAGCTTTGGGGCATCCACGGGTCCCGGATGATTGATAATCCTCAACCGTGTGTCACGCCAACGAGAGTTGGTCGTGTCCATCCTGATGGTTACCTTTGATTACCCACCTCCTCGGCGTATATCAAATTTATATCCAATCACCATAAGGTTGAGATTTTCAAGTTTACCTGCTCTCAAGACTAATCTCTACTTCGAGGATCCATGGATTCTTCTTCCCTTCCCATCTACACGATGGATGAGACAGGCACTCTGCATGTCCATGCCCTTGTCCACAATGGGCGGTAATTTCTTTAGTCCAAATAGTGTCATTAACACTAATCCAACTCCCCGCACAAGAGTTAGATCCACTTAGAGCCTATTTGGGTTGAGGGTTCTCTCACTAACACCGACATCTGTTAGGACTTGGGTCTTGCCCTCCTGACGAAGGCACTGAAGCAATGACTAGTCCTGGAAAACCTTGGGAAGATCTTCATCATAGATCATATTTCCTCCCAAAGCTAAGATGAATTGAAGCAGTAGAATTCACCATGACTATGACTGAGATGGTCTTGTCATATTAATCCCTTTATGTTGCCAATAATAAGATCTATGTGGAGGTAATATGGAAACTATACCAAAATGATACCTATCAATATCTCCAAAACTCCTAGAGTCATAGACAATGTTTTCGCTTCTGGAGTATACAAATCAGCTAAGAGATTCCACGCATCAACCCACAAAGAGTCTATCATGAGCTAACTTTGTTGTTTTTTCAAGCTACTTTGAGATCCGAAGCAACATCCGGCGAGACTGCACTTATGCTTTTCGATCTCGTCCATATTAACCGGTAGTAAATTATTATGGAGTCTTTAAGCCCTTTTCGTAATCCTTAAAGATGAAAAAGATTGCCAAGTGATCTTGTTTCTTCACACTCTTTAAAATTGGTCCAGAAGAACGCTCCTTAAACGGGGTCTCCTTTTTAAGCCCTTTTCGCACTTCTAAAATGAAAGTATCGTCGAGCATCTTGTGGCCTTTCACACTCAAGTAAACCGAATTTGAAGGCACGTCTGCCGGGCGGTAGTTTACCCCTTTTCTAGTCCGGACGGTCAACTGCATAAACAAAGTTATACTCTATAGAACTTCCGCTCTTTAGAAGAGTACTCAAAAGGATTTTATCCCTTTTTCAATTGAAATTCAAATTACGAAAAGAAAAACCCCACCTGAAACCATAGTTAAGCTCTTTCGCACTTTCTAAAATTGAAAAGATCGCCGAGTGACCTTATTCCTCTTCACACCATTAAATTGGTCCAAAAGAATATTCCTCACGGAGTCCATAGCAGATTTTTAGACTCCTAAAAGTGAAAAAATGGTCGAGGATCTTGTCCTGTCACACTTGTTAAAATGATTTTGAATCGACATCTTATCAACAGTAGTTTCACCCTTTTTCGAACCGGGAATTAGACAATTGCTCTAAAAAGGTACCCTGTTGCAGTCTCCTTTATGCTTTTCGCACTCTCTAAATATTAAAACTACCGAAAGCTTTTACCTTCTCTCTGGGCTCATTAAACTTACATCAAGGACGCTACCATTGTGTGTTCTATCAACCGCATTTTCATACCTTATACTCCATCCTTGTAGCACTTTGCTTATGCGTCTTGACACATTGGCCCACATAGGATTTTTCCTGAGTGTCATTCTTCTAGAACATCATTCTTATCCTTGTGCCTTGAGCTTGTATAGTTTGCGCATCTTTTCTCCATTGTAACGTAATATTCTTTATTCTTTTTCCGCATGACAGAATAAAATTTGACACTGTTTTTGAAGATCATTGTTCATAACACTTAGTTGACGCTTCTACAATATGTCTCTTGTCTTCATACCTAGCCTATCCCGAACGCCCAATCAAGTCCTTGTTCGAAATCATCAAGCCTTCAGTCCTATCATCAATATTATCAAGTCCATAACCGGACGAAGTCGTTGAAGACCTATGGGTAGTGCAATAGTACATTCATATTGGCTAATTCTACCGAAGTTTTAGAAGATTTTGAAATTGTTGCTCGAAGCTCAAGTCCATCCATCAGCCGGACCGGCCCGAAGATGGATACTCTATGTATATCTTTCCTCGATTTCGAGATGTAGCTCCACCATGTATTATTCATGAAGCTACTTTTTATAGTTATTTGGCATGGATATACAAGTATTTGATTGGTAGCCGTGGTTCTATTTTATCCCGGGCATGGTATGCCCGCTACGTAAGTGAGAGACATTTGTTATTTTCTCATAATGCAAGACCTCCGGGTTCCCCTCGATCCTTGGGCTCAATCGCTCGACACATCAGTAAAGATTGCTAATGTATTTCGCCATCAAATGCTCTTCCTCAATTACACATTAGGGGGCATATGTTATAACCTCAAATTTCAATTTCACATGCTTACTTGGCATTAGGCCAACTCATATCCTTCTTTTCCAAAACTCTGCTGAACAACTCTCTTTGAAACCCCTCTTGTGTCAAGGCCCACGTACCCTAACCCACTACTACATGCATTTGAACGTTGGCAGGCCTACTAAAGCCCATGTTTACCTAACAAAACAAAAAAAAAAAAAAAAAAAGGAAAGTTGTCGATGGAACACGAATTTGGGTGAGTTAACTGAAACTCCTTACCATGCATGGCTGGGAGGTCATCCAAAACCCTAGCTCCTTCTAGCCTATAAAAGAAGGGGTAGGGGTACCATTTGGAAGAGGAAAAATAGCTAAGAAACTCCCATTTAATGTGTGAATCAATCCATTGTCCCAACCCTTTAGCCTTTCCTCATGCCAAAGGATATTTAACGAAAAGAAGTTGAAGGACAAGAAGAGGAGCTCGGGATCAAGTTCAAGGAGCCGTGGTCGGTCTCAAATTTCGTGTTGATTCATTTTTTAAGTAATAAAAGAATACTTTTCCCATCCCAATGCATGAATTGTCTATGATTTGATTAATGTTTTGATTTCTAACCCTTGAGTATAGAAGTAGCATGCATGCATAGTTGTTGTTGTTTGTCTTGAGTGAAAGTCATATGTGGAAGGATAAGCGCAAGCAAGTAATCAAGTGAAATGGAGGATCTACATTGAATGCAGGTGATAAGGTTGGTGGTCCTTTTCCCATGCATTTACTGCGGGAAAAGGGGGTTTAAATATTGGGTTGTAGATAAAAAAGTAGTTTCTAGTTGGTCAAAATCTGGATGCAAGTCCGACCCTAGTTTGCTAGTCCAGAGGGTGTTTTTCCCAACATCCTGCTATCTTATATTAAGCTCGCTTCGCATATATTTTTTGATGAATGCTTAGCTACAATTTAGTAAAACTTCTATTGTGGTGACCAACTTTTTAGTCATCTAATCACCTGCATTTTTTCCTCCTCAGACGGGCGTACCACAGGTATGCTACAAGACCTTGAACCTTTTAGGGACTTCTATATTTTATGCTTCCATCGACATTTCTTGCATTTTTATTCTTCATATGTGTGATATTATCCCTTGATAGGAGCCTCGAATTTTCGATTGCTTAATGTTTTCTCACATTTCATACATGATTCTTTTAAAATTTAACTCGCCACGGAGAAGGCTATTTTAGTTCTATCTTTAATATGTACCAAAAGTTCTTTTATACGGTTAAAGAAAAGTTGAAGTGGCATTTAAACCTCGAAGCTTTTCATTTTTTGTTCCTCCATGACTGCGTTCTTTGCAAAATAGCCCAACATTAAACCCAAAATTATGGATCAAAGCAACATCGCTTTGAACCTATTCAACACCATACTAAAACCACCATAACTCCGAAATTTAACTTGAACGTTCATGGGCCAGAATTGAACGGGATATAAGCATCTATGAACGTTTGGAAGTGAGACAGACAACTTAGAAATCAGCTTTAGCTTCCCTTTTCCCCAAGGTTGATTTTTCCCTTTATCTTTACTCACTTTGATGCTCCAGACCCCGTGACTTTTAGCCTTAGGTACAGACTCTGGAACAACAGGTTGTTACAATATCTTGCAAATACCCTAACCCTTACATGGTTAGGTTTTCCCCGCTTCATGTTGCTTGTATGTTTATCCCTTTACATGCACTTTTACATTGCATCGCAAGTGCCTTTCATTGTTCTTCTCCAAAACTAGGTTTTATTCTCCAAACATAGGTATTGCCTCAAAATAGGCTTACTTCCAACATGCCCCTAACATCGACATGTGGCTCATCCCAAGACACCTAGACAAGTGCACGCTCCCTGAACAACCTCTATTAGATTGTGGAACTTGTTTGCAAGTCCCTTCCTTGCTTGACCTCAAGGCGTTGTTTTTCATGTCACTGCCTCCACCAACTGCATTGCGATGTCCTCATGGATCATTATTATGATCTATGTGTGTTCCTTTTGAATGCTCTCCTTCTCCTCCTCCAGTTGTGTGATCATATACGCTTCTTGTTCCTAGACTGGTTCCACTTCTTCTTGTCTCTCAAGGGGTTTATGCCTCTCAAGGCTTTTAAATCTGATTGCAGCTTCTTTAAATCCTGATTTCCTTTTACGTGCTCTGTAATGTTCATTGTCTTCTCCTTTTTTTCTAAGCTCTAGGATAGATGTGCTTGCTCTTTATTCTTCTTGGTCCCACTACTAGACCTTCTCATCTTCCTCCAACATTGTCCAGAGTTGCATTTCTCGATCAAACAATTATTCTACTGCACTGACTTGTTTCTTCATATCGCCTAGTTAAAATGTAGCTTCTCGTTTCCTTTGTTCTCTCATCTCTAGAGGAGTCATGGGGTTGAGATTCTCTTTTAATTCCTCAATATCCCTCAGACATCGATCGGGAAAGAAGGTCTCAAAGGAAGGAGGGTTTATCTTCCTCTCGTGACTTTTCTACTTCTTGCACAATGTTAGGGATGCAATTATACACCATTGTCAGACCCTATTCCATTATGTTTGCATGATAGTTTTCCTCTTTGGTTTTGAGCTTGACCTGCTCAACTACAAAATCCATGGCTTCCTTTCCATTCTTTGTATGTTGCAATTATGTTGTGTATGTTCTTGCACATGAGTGCACCTATATGACACTTACTTGAATCTTGTACAAGCGTCTTGTTTCGGTAATCCATGCCATTACCAACTCTACTTGTGCCAGATCCTTCAGTTTTTTCTAGGCTATGGACTCATCCATCTACAACATTTTGGATGTAATTTGGAAGTTCACCGGCTCCAGCTTATAGTTTGATGGTATCTTGCTCACCTCAGAGTGCCCTGCCTCCGATTCCCATACTGGGGAGGGATCTATTCCCTTTCATGCATGTGCTGCTGTTCTTATCTCTAGAACCTCGGGCTTTATATCGCACTATCTCATCTTCAATTCGCCATCTTGGTGTTGGGCATCTTGAGAAATCCTTAGTTGTGCATTCCAGTTTTTCTGCCATGAGGTCGGGCATCATCCCACTAATCATGCACTGGAAGTTTCTTATGTGCCTTGTCCTTCTTGCACGACCCCCATGTATGTACGACAATGCTTTGGGTTGCCCCCTGCTTCTCGTAAGGGTTGTTGAGGGGGTTTTGTGTCAGCCATCCCCCATTCCTTTTCTCCTTGTCCCAGGGCAGTTCTTTTTCCCACTGGGTATGCATTTCTTTGGCACACTCCTCTCTTTCCTGCTAAGGCCGGCTTCCTAACTTAGCCTTCATCTTAAGAGCATCGACTGCCTCCTGCATGTGTCTTATATCCTCCTTCTTATACCTCCTTTCCTGTGGGAACTTCCTTAGTAGTTATTGGGATCTTCCAGTCATCTTTCCAATCGTGCATCACCATTTCTACATATTCTTCATTGATGCAGTATCAGAGTTGCAACCATTCCCAGATCCCAGGCGCCTAGAGATCCACATGGTGTGGCACGTGGTCAAATTTGCAATACCTTGGTATTGTGAGACAACTTCTGGAGTGATCCTCCATGTGTTTGTGATGCTTTCTTGGTTGTTGTCGAAGTACCACATAAAGGTACATGTGTTGCCACTTCTTCTCTTGTGGTACGAAGTGCTCCCCATTAAGGTATACCATTAATCGCATGACGTTGGACCTATCCTGTCGCAAAAATAAGAGTATGGTGGCTCCCTCTACCACCGAAAAGTAATGCTATCAGTATTAACAACCAAGAGTAATGAAAGTCTATCCCCAAGTCCTACATGTCTTTGCATTCATAGAAGAACATGTTTAATAGATAAGGGGCCCAGATGAGCATGGTTCCATTTTCACACTGTGCTGCAAAATTACAACCACTCAGTGGTACTTCGTCTTTGCGGTATTTTCTTAGCATTTTGTAGGCCATAAGCTTTGTGGCCATTCTTGTGGCTATATCATTGATTCTTTTTATGATTATACCACATGAGCCTCTCTCTATGCTATATGTTTTCATCTCCTCAAAGAAGAGATTTATACTTTGTTTTGTCATCCAGGTATAGCGTTGGAATCTCACCCATGGACAATGGACCTGTGATAAAGGCAATCAACTCGACGTTGATTGAGATGGGTTCATCTAGCCATAAGAAGCCTCCATGGAGGACCCTCACCTCATTAACCGCTTGACGCGGGTTTTACCTTCCCTACCAAATGGGGAATTTCCACCAAGTTGAGGATACTTGTGTTGGCCAAGCCATCTTCCCATGGTTTTTGTTGCAGTATAGGCTCGTCAAAGGGTTTTGTGCCTATGTTGTCCATGTATACCTATTGTGCAAATTCTGGGAATTTTCCAGCGTTGGCCACATCGTGGTCCGAGTAGTGCATTCTTTCTACACACCCCAGAAGGTTGGGTGTGGCCTGCACCCCTTCAGGAATGCGTTGTAGGACTATGGTTGTTTCAACCTGTCTCCACGGTGGCCTTGTCATGGGTTGTTTTCCCTTTCTTCTCATCGACGCCCTAGAGATCCCAGCCTCTACCTGCTTGTGCTTTGCGCCCAATTCTGGCTGCCCAGTCAGATCCTCAACCATACCTTACTGTTTTTTCACAGACCCTGCTTCATGTTTTGTTCTTGGCATCGCAACCTCTGTGTTTGCGCTAGCTTCTCCATTTTTTCTTTGGGATTCTCAATCTCAGAAGTTTGTTGTAGTTTCAGCATCATTTGTTTGCGGCCTCACACTATCAATCTCCATGGAAATCGTTGTTGGAGTTTGTGCTTCTTCCACCACCAGTGTAGGGATTGATGTAATCAATGCACAAGGAGTGAATTGTGTCGACATTGACTACTCCCTCTTTGTGAACCATTTCTTGCTCGGCCTCCGTAGTTTCATGTTGTTCCCTAATGTTGTTGCGGGTTTTCCTCGCGGTTTGGATCGACGCTCCAATATTTGGTGGTGCCATCATGGGTATTACTCTCTTTTCAAATGGGATTCGGATTATTCATTGTGCACCTTTCGCCTCATTCTCTCTCTCGGCTCTACATGCTCTCTATCATCGTAAGTTTGCAATTTCACAATAAGTTGTAATCTCTCTGCATTGCCCCTTTATATAGAAGGTTCCATAAATGTTGTGTAGCTTCTCGAAGAAGCTTCCCTGACTGTAATTAATGAAATAGCCATTTACTTATAATGTTCCATTCAATTTCATAAATGCCATCAGTTGGTGCCTTTTTTTTCCATAACCATCATTTTTCACTTTTCTGACCGTTGGCCCCTTTTCCGGTGCGCTGAATTTTTTGAGTGTGTTGTGCATTTCTGCTATGATTTTTAGTTAGTGCATAGTATTTTTCTTTATGTTACCCATCACATTTTCCCCTTTTGTCACACAAATTAGTCTACTTTTTCCGCACAATATTCCAAGTAATTTTTGTTTTTCTTTCTTTCTATTTTGTATTTCTTTTCCTTTTATCCTTTTATTTCCTTTTTGTCATTTTTCTATCCTAGCTTCTACTATATTACATTATGTACATGCATTTCTCATTGCATTATAAATTTTAATTGTTAGGAGGTTGATTGTCCTTGTACAATTTCAATCCCTGCTGATCCCTTCCTTTCAAGCATGTTCCTACTCAACACTTTTAGCCGCATTGCATCCCATCCATGACAGTCTTTAATTCATAGGGACCTAGCCAATGCATTTCCTAAACTTACCTGTGATGTTGAAAAATTTATTGTCATAGAGAAAGACTAGGTCTCCTGAAACTCTTCCTGGGCTTGATATGTCTATCATGCTAGGATTTGTCTCTTGATTTCTGTACTTATTGGTGAAATCCTTCCATAATCATTCCCTCTTCCATCTCCATTAGTTGATTTATCCTTCCTTTTACTGTGCCTCTTTATGTCATGTTACTAATTTTTTGTGACGTGTTGACTGGGTACCAGAAATTATATTGGTACTATTGCTTCCTTCCCATAAACCAACCCCAAATGGTGTATGCCCCCACAACCTTTTTCATGTAGTCTTGTATACCCATAGTAATATTGGTATTTTCAAATCCTAGTCATCCTTATTGGAATTCATATCTTTTTCATAGCATTCTCCAAGATCTAATTGAAGGCTTCATCGCTCCATTTGCCCTGAGGATTTATGTAGGTGGTGGAATTCTCTTTCCTGGGTGATATACTCTAAAACTCCCCATTCATATCCCTGATATTTTTGTTGATGAAGTGAGTACCTTGGTCACTCATCAAAATTTTGACATCCAAATCTAGTAATCACTTGCTCAAATGTGAAGTGTGTTGTTGTCTCTGGGCTATAGTCTTTAACTGGTGTTGCTTATGCCCATCTTGTTAAATACGGTGTCCTCAAAGATGATATATCTCACTAATAACCATTTTTTTTGGTGGATGGATTGGCCCAACAAAGTCTGTTTCATTTTCAAATAATTGTAAAGTTACTTGTGGTCTGAAGTATCTCTATCCTTTATATTGGTTTTCAACCCCTCCACACGCAAATTGTTAGCTATTCCTAGCATCTCTCAGATTGTTGACCATAGTATTGCTGCACACCTTTATGTATATATTTCCCGCATGGCTTCCTCCGCTTATTCCCTATTGAGTCAGCCAAAATTCTAGGCCATTCATGCTCTAATAATGACCTTCTCAAAATGTTGTGCCCATTTTATATAAGTGGTTCCTTGGTAATCATTGATAGTATGTGGCTCCTCAATACCGTGATCAGGTAATGCTAAATTTTGTGTTGTAACTCCCTATAATTCTATGGTCTAATAATATCAACAAAATATTCAAGGAACTACCTAGGAAAATTGTGCATCGTAGTTGTCTTCGGTGGCTGGTAGGTTCCCTCTCCCATTAGTGACCTTCACAGTGATCTGATCCTCGTGATTCTCCAGCTTCATCATCACTTCAAAATCAAATTATTGAAATAAAAACATCCATCTACATATCCTCCCCCAAATTGGCTTGTTGACTAAATATTTAGGGAAGAATGATCTGTGAACATCTTAAATTTTTTTCCCAATAAGTAATTTCTGAATTTATGAAGTGCATATAGCATGTCTAGGCCTTTTCTTTCTATGGTATTGTAATTATGCTTATATTCTGACAACGTTTTTTTTGCAAAGGCTATAGGATGGTCTAAACTCTACTCTTGGTTTTCCCTGCACTGCTCCAAGTAGCATATTTATGCATATACATGCACATGAAATGTCTTTTCCTAGTCCTGGGAATACTAGGATAGGTGTTGTGACCATCTTTATTTTAAGGTGTCCAACCCCTTTTGATAGTCTTCATTCCATTGAAATATGGTATCCTTATTCAACAATTTTTCCATTGGCTTAGTAACTGTGTATATCCCTTTTGCTGAATTTCAGAATATCATGTATGTCCCAGTGTTGCTCTCAATCAGTAATCATTTTAAGGTGGTAGGTTGAAAATGACTGCAATCTTAATAGGATCCACCAATAACCCTTGTTTACGTATCTATGTCCCAACAAGATTCCAAAAGGTGTCCAAAAATGCATTTCTTTATATTCACGATATCCTACACTACCTCATCTTTCCAACATTAGCCTTTAACACTTCCACATTATCTTTTAATAGACTATATACAAAATTCAAATACTATCCAGATATACTTCTAAAAATTGGTGTATGAATTCTTTAAAGACATCTATGACTACTCTTGAAAATATGGTCGGTGCATTATTCAAGCCAAAAGGCATGGACTGTAATCGGTATGATCCCCATTCCTCAGAAAGCAAAAGTAGTTTTATACTTGTCTTATGGAGCTATTTTGATCTATGGTAACTTGAGAATCCATTTGTAAATGAGTATGCTCTCGGCCTCCCACATTTTCTAGGACCTCATATATGAAAGGGGTAGGAAAAGGATCACATAAACAAGCATCATTCAATTTTCTCAAATACACACAAATCCTTATCCCCCTTGTTTCTTTCTCTTGCACTACCATAGGTCTTGTATCCATCCAGATTCCTCTACTGGTTCTATGATACTGGCTTCTAACATTCTACCAATTTTAGCCTTTACTTTATGCTTGTATACCGATCTACCACGGGTTCTTTCTCATGTGTCTTGCTCTCGTAGTTTGAGAGAGGTATCTTCATCTCTCCCTCGGGTTGTCATGTTGTACTTTCACTGTGAAAGGTTGTGGGTAATATGTCATTGTATTCTGCGGCAAGAATCCCTGCTATTTCTTCCATTGTTTGTTCATCCCAATAGTTTCCAATAATTTTGCCATTTTATGATTATCAATTGTCCCAATGTTGACTTATTCACTTTGATAGGTGAAGCAAATACTTTTGATTCCAAAGATGGACCTTCCACCTCTCTTTCTCCTTCAATTCATGTAATTTGAATATTGTGTGGGTCATCTTCATCCTGGGTGTTTCTTCTTCCATGATAGCATGACAAGAGGTGCTTGACCTGCTTGCATGTTCTATTTTTGGTATTCTATCATGAGTTCAACCTCTGGTTCATCAATAAATATCACCCTCTTATATGTTTTGCATTGAATAAATAAGTTGGGGCTATCATAAGTTCAAATGAGAAGGTTTCTATAAATTTTTGTTGTAGTGTTGTCCATCCTGCAGTGCCTCAGTGCAGTTCATGGTCTACATACAAGTTTCCTGGAATTCCTTCCAATGTATGGATGAAGTGATGAGGTCATTCCTATGGTAGTTTCATCCACCATTGTGTTCTACATTTCTCCAAATGTTCCCAGTCCTGCCCAAGAATCTCTCAGATCTTATTTCTCCTCTACCATGCAATCAATCTAATGAGCGTAGTAGATTACATTGGTAATGAAACCCAACTATTTCCCCCAGGCTTGCACCACCATCTCTCAAGTGTGTGTTTCCTTGAGTGCAATGTCTAGGGATAAGAGCCTATGATTCTATAACACTTCATCTTTTTATCTTGTTAGGAATTCTTCTAAGTCATTCACCCGATGAAAATTGGTAGGTTCTATGATCTCGGTACCCACCCATCTTAATGTGTGGTTCATTATTACGCTCGTTCTTGCGGAGACTTCATGTAATCTTTGTTGCCAATTATCCAAACATGTACCTGATTTAGAAGCACATGATGTGGGATGCTCCTCTAGCTAAGTACCCCATATGTACTTGGGTTAAAATAATCTTCTTCTCGTGCGGTGGTTCTATACAACTAGTTTATTTCCTTTAGATCTAAGTAAGTGGCTCTACAAACCTCTCTCTCCTTCCTGATTGATCTAATTGTTCAATGACTCAGATTCTCCTCACATTCAAATTTCATCTTCCTTGTTTTCAATTTGATTATGGACCTGTTATCAAATTCCCCAATCCAATCCAAGCAATGTTGGATAAGGTGTTGTGCCATCCACTATTTCTATCAATGCTGGAAGTTCCATGCTTTATTGTGCACTCCATCTAGATCTATTGTCATACCCTTAAGCTCTTCCAATTGGTAGAACTCTATGTTGATTTGCTAATCCCACCTGACAGTGAATAGCCCTGCGTGGGCTCTTCCACACTACCATGTCTCTTGGGTAACACATTTACCTCCGTGAGCCTAAATCTAGTATAATATCCCCCTGTTGAAATCTCCAATGTTAGCATCTAATTCCTCAATTCCCCCTACTTGTCCCTCTTCTTGTATGGAGATGACTCCATTGTTTTTTCTAACTTTCCCTCTACCTTTGTGTTACATCTTCCCAACATTTTTTGCAAAATTTAAAAAGATGATGGATCATTCAAGATTTTGACACGGATTGGTAGTAAAATTATTTATGAAAATTTTACTTGTCCCAATGGTTGCAGTTTCATTGGTGTGGTCCATTGATAACGACATTTCATACATTTGTGCATTCTGAGTATGTTGTGCAGTTTTGATGGTGAGGCAACATCTTGTTTTACTTAACTCTCAGATGGCCTCCTTTGAATGTTTTTCTTTCCCCACATCAAACTGCTTATGTGGTTCAAGATTCTTCTTCACCCATTGATATCGCACTAGGTCATGTCTTACTGCGTCAGTTCCTATCTTATCTCCACGTAGGACTATGTGGATATTCTTCCATCATCTATGGATTCTGTAGATATCCAATGAACATTTTGATTGTTCTAATTCTTCTTATCCCTGATCTTCCTAAATAATGCTGGATGGTCTTCAGACAAGTGGTTTGTTTCCATGACAAGACATACATGTCGTAGGTGGAAGTGGCCATTCTCTTTCATAATGTCCCTCGGGTTGTTGGAAGTTGTGGCACACTACTTGACTTCTGCCTCTTCCAAATCCTCCTCTAACTCGGGTCCTCCACCTTTGTAGCTAGTTTGACCTCCTTGTAGTGTGTTGTACTGAGGCACCGATTATATTGTATTGGTTATAATCGGTTGCATCGCTATTATATTGTGATTTTACAGTGTTATATTTGTTGGATTTCACTAGGGGTGAATTAGTAATAGAGCAATTTAACTTTAACCATATAATCCAAGTGTTATATCAATGTAGTACATTATAATCCAATAACTACAGAGTAAATAAGCAATGAACAATCATACACATACATAGTACACCGTTTTTTTACGTGGAAACCCAAAGGGAGAAAACCACAGATTCATTTTTCTTATATGTCTTGAAGAATTACATCTATTCAAGTAACTAACTTCCTCTTT
The DNA here is from genome assembly GCA_010110895.2 of Picea sitchensis. Lineage (NCBI taxonomy): Eukaryota > Viridiplantae > Streptophyta > Pinopsida > Pinales > Pinaceae > Picea > Picea sitchensis. The sequence continues at coordinate 22,449 of SNQJ01S0116877.1, read as the reverse complement.
GTTTTCTCTAACTACAACCTGAAGGAGGTTTCCAACCCTATTTTCTCAGGATACACCTCGAGGGAAGCTCCAACTCCCCACCCTCTGCTACAAACCGGCGAGACTACAACCCCTATGTTCTCCAGCTACAACTAACTTTTCCTGCCCCATCCAACCACCCTAAAGTAGAAGTAGAACATGGAACCAATGTCACACTATCATCGTGAGATGTATCGCTTTAAACTCCTGTAATTCAATAAACTTGAACCATGCATAAACCCTGCATCAAACTGTACCTCAACCCGTAATCAACCCATACCATAAACAAGTGCATCAACCATGCACCAACCCCTGTGAATAAGAAAGTGCATCAACCATGCACCAACCTGCACTCAAACAATATGTAATCAACCTAGACTATAAACAAGTGCATCAACCATGCACCAACCTGTACTCAAACAACTGTGAATCAACCTATACCATAAAAGTGCAACCAACCATGTTCCAAGTATGTACCAATCATGTGTCAAGTACTCATCAACTATGACTCATCAATATAAAATAAATATCATCACTAAGCACACCTCATGTATGTGCCAACCTCATCAACTACTTGTCTCAACCATGTACCTGATCCTAAATCTCACAACCAAAATCCCTATCAATTTCCATCATCCAAATATGATTTTTAACTCTATAATAGACCTAGTGTATATGATCAACATATTTTCAAACCTTCCTCTTAACTCTTTATAACAAATAGTGAGACTAGCATTTTCTATCAAACATTTCTTTTTAGTCTCACAAGACTATTAGTTTTGGATTAGTCAACAACCCTAACTTCTGGAAATATATCATAACTTCCTCGCACTGTAATGAATAAAGATATGAAACCGACATACAATGTTCTTCCATAAGCTTTTATGCAATTCCTCCGGTTTTCACTACTTGGAACCTCATAAAAGGAGTTATGGCAAAAGTGGCACACCTTGATTAACACTCTCGGCTTAGTCTCTAGAGAGTGACTCCTAGATGGCCCCATGGAATATGTGTTGAATTGATCTGAAAATGTTACAAAGAATACTACGAATTTAATCTTAACCAAAAAAATTGGTCTTAATTAATTTTTATTAAGAAGAAGTTATGGCATTTTTACTCAAAACACTTCTTGTTTTGACTCAGTTCTCTGTGGACTAGCCACAAACTCCTATTTTCCATGGAGTGTAAATCTCAAAATACAAAGACCCACAAGATGAATTTTTTTTTTTTACCACATATACTTGATATGTTTCCTCAATATCATCGCAATTTCAAGTTCTGAATCATTCTGAAAAACATTTATTATGAAAATGGTGAGATGACCTCAAAAAAAAAAAAAAAAAAAACATAACCTTAGAAAGCATCATCAAAAGAATCTCTCCTTCCTTGAATTCTGCCTCTCTTTTCTTCACCTTCCCTTTAAAATTTGGATTAGATATCCTTGTTCACCCCCTGCATAACCTCCATAGATATTCAATATTCCCAAGTGTCTTAAATGAGAGAGCCTTCTTGCCTCTTATTTATACCTCCAAGTAGCTTCCTTTAAAAACATCTCTCTAGGTCACTCCCTGTCTAGTTTACTCTATTTTAGGGTTAACCCACTCTTAATTCTCCATTAAATTTATTATTGAATTAATTTATTTTGTATTCACTTTTAATTATAGTACACTCAGCCTCACTTTATTATTTACCTTTAAAATCTCTTAAAACCACTTTGACTACTTTGACCTATTTGGGTTTCTAGATGACATATGAGGGTCCTCCAACTTTGTGGGGCCATAACTCTCAAATCGTGGAGGGAGTTATGTGATCGCCTCCACATACCACCAGAAATGGAATGACATGTACTATACATATAAAATAGTATTACTTGAAAATGTATCAAAACTGCATCGCTATCCATCAAACAAACTTGGGTCCATTACTCCAAACCTCGGGTTCTCCAACTTCTCATGGTCATAACTCTCTAACCGTGAGGGAGTGTGTGACGCTCCACATACCAATCGAAATAGAATAACAAGCACTATCCATCTAGGATAGTTCTCCACCTAAAAAAATTCACTGGTTTTCATCTCATTATTCCATAAATAACCATTGGTTCTCTAGGATAACCTAACCGAAAAGCGTCTTCCTCGTGAGGGCTTTCACCATAAGGGGAACACTTTGGAGTCTATCCATTTCTACTTATTATCAACCATGAAAGAAAAATAACGAGTCATCTTTGAATCAAACAATATTGGGTCCATTACCCAACATTTTGTGGTACCTGGCTTTCTCAAGGGCTGACATCAATGACAACCAACCTTAATCAACAGATCTCCCCTTTGGTTTCTTTGATGGCAACACTCTCATGCAATACAAAAATCATATCACTCATGCTCCCCCCGTGACCATTGTTCCCCTTGGAACCATGCCTGTATGTTTTGCATTTGATAAATATCTCTTCCTTTGTCATCAATGGAAAGGTATATTTCCATCCGTGGTTGCTCCCTCCGACCGAACATCCTATGGTGTTTCCTTGTGCAAATCTAAGACATATAATATAAGCATTCATTTTGGAGTAGAAATAAATCCAAGTCTCTGGAGAAGATATTCAAAGGATTCCTCTGGAAGTGGTTTTTTGAAGATGTCTTCCACTTGTTATTTTGCCCACATACTCAACCTCCTTAATGGTCTTTTCTCAGAACCGCCTCCCATAGAAAGTGTGTGATACTCATTGGAATGTGTCACTGGGAGTGCATCATCTGCCCTTCGGAGATACTACTGGCACTTGTATTATCACAATATATTGAAATGGGCTCATAATACTCAACCCTGTGATATCTCACAAAGTTTGTTTCATCCAAAGAACATGTGTACAACATGATGTTGTTGCAATATACTCACCTTTCTATTGTAGATAAAGATACTCGAAGGATTGTTTCTTTCTTAGACATGATATTAAACATTCACCCAAGTAGAATATTGCTCCATTGGTGCTTCATCGGTCATAAATGTAACCTACCCAATCTTCATTTTTTGTAGGCAATAAGTGATAGATCCTTTTCCTTGATACCATAATCCAAACTTAAGTGTTCATTTGAGATATCTGGAAAATCCCTCACCGCTAACACATGTGACTCCTCTGGTGCTACTTGAAATCGCCCCACCTGTCCAACTATCTGCATTACATCTGCCCAGATGCTATCACATATAGAGAACCCTAATCATTGACATGTATTTCCTCCTGACCCTAGGACTTGAATCATCATCATCTTTGCTCAACTTACATTTGGTTTGTATGGGAGTGATAACTAGTTTGCAATCTTCTATTCCGAACCTATTTAGCATTTTTTTTCTGATATACTTGGTTTGAAAAATAAAATTTTGGTTGCTTTGACGTATCTCAAGTGCCAAAAGAAGGATAGTTCTCCAAGTAACCACATTTCAAATTCATTCCTACATATCTTTGCAAATTTCTAGCATAACTCACATCATCACTACTAAAAATAATATCATCAACATAAAATTCAATTAATAAAATATTAATTGACTTACCTTTGATGTAGAGTTGTTGTCTCAGACTTCATTTTCTAACCATGTCTCGATGCAGATATTTATCCAATTGTTCAATGTATAATTCTTTTTCAAGTTTCCCATTCAAAAAATTTGATTTTAAGTCCATCTCGATATACTTTAACATTTTGGAGTATGTATAGGCTAAAATAAATGGATTGTTTCCATTCTGAAATTGAGTAAATGTCTCTTCAAAGTCGTATCTATCTAACTGCATATCCTTTTACATACCAATCTATCTTTGTTCCTTGTAACTTGTCCATCTTCATTTAATTTATTCCCCGAAAACCCATTTTGTGTCGACTACATTCTTATTCTTTGGTCTGGAAAACCAATTCCCAAGTGTCATTTTCTCTATTTGATCAAATTCTTTCATCCATGGCCTTATTCCAAAATTCATCCTTGCTGGCTTCTTCAAAACAGTTTGGTTCAATTGTAGATAAGAGTGCTAGGTGTGTTTTTTCCAGTGAAGGGATTCTTCTTCTAGTCTCAACTCTTGCATCTTTGTTTCTGATAATCTGATCTGAATGATGATTCTTCTGTACTCATTTACTGGGTGTCTTTGGAGACACTTGTTGAACTTTCTCTTATGTTTCTGTCGGATTCTGTTCATCTTCCTCTTCTATTTCCTTTTCATCTTTCGCTTCTTCTTCGGAAGGTTGTTCCATTGATTCATTTTCTTCTTCCTTTGATTCTGGTCTGCCTGTTTCATTAACTGGTACGTTGATGCTTTCCACAATTTTGTTCAATATTAGATTGTAACAATTGTATGCTTTCCTTGTACTTGAGTAACCAACAAGTACTCATTTGTCCACACGAGAGTCAAATTTTCCCATTCTTCCATATTCTCTTTTGATGTAGCATTTGCTTCCAAAAACTCTGAAGTGCTTCACATTTGTTGGTCTTCCTTTCCATATCTCGTAGGGAGTTTTGTCAGTGTTGTTTCTGAGTATTACTTTATTTTGAATGTGAATTGTTGTATGCACTTCCTGTTTCCAAAAAATATCTGTCAATTTGTAATCCATTAACATTGTTTGAGCCATTTACTGTGTAATTATCATCCATTGTGATAATGTTCCTTTGTCTATGAACCACTCTGTGAACCAATCTATGAATCCATGATCTCATCCACTATAATATATCTATCTAAACCTGCTAAGTGTTCTTACGAATCCATCTATGTCCATACTATCCAAGACTCTACTTGCGCAACTCTCCATAATGCTAACCCATTTATCATTATACTATCAAACTGTACTTCTGCTAACTGATTACTCTAAATCTATCTTCTCAAACTCTGCAAGTTGCTTGAAGGATGGTTCTTTGGTCTGTCACAGCTATCGCATAGAATCCCCCTGTCTAATATTCATATTACTTGGGAGTCTCTAAGCCGGATGGCTCCGAACAATTCCTGCTCTGATGTGTATTCATCATCATCTTCATTGGTAGATTCATCATCATCTTCATTGGTAGATTCATTATCTCTCTGAGCTCCGGCTTCTTTCTGTCTGTGGATTCATATTTCACTACAATGACTGAAAGTACAATATCTTGAACCTATTCCTTATTTACTTGCCCTTATTGTCTTTCAGTTATTTTCCAAACCTTTATGTATCTGACATCTTTCTTTTTCTCTGTAGAAAATTCATCATCTCGTTTTATTGCCAATCTTGCGATCTCTGGTACCTGTTCTTTGTTCACCTGTTCTTCATGTTTTCTTATCCATACTTTCTTATATTTGATATTAGTATTCTCTTTCATGGAAGTATCGATCATGCTTCTACAATCACTAGCTATGTGTCCATAGTTATGAAATTTGTAACACTCAATGTTACGTGTGGCCACATAGGCACTTCTTGCTTGAACATTTATTTTATAATCCCTGCAATCTACAACCTTATGTCCAAATTTAGTACAATAAAAACAATGACCATAAAATAAATTTGCATACCTGGGAGTGAATGATCTTCTTTGTGGCATAGTCCTTCTGAATTTTTGTCTTGACTGATCATGATCATGATTGAAGCTTCTTTGTG
>SNQJ01S0116877.1:0-16830 GCA_010110895.2 Picea sitchensis | reverse complement strand
CTTCCTTAAAAACATCTTCTAGGTCACTTTGCCCACTTTCCTTATTTTAGGGTTAACCCACTTCTAATTTCTCCATTAAATTTATTATTGAATTAATTTATTTTTTATTCACTTTGAATTATAGTACGCTCATCACTTCACTTTATTATTTACCTTTTAAAATCTCTTAAACCACTTTGACTACTTTGACCTTTTGGGACTTCTAGATGACATATGAGGGTCCTCCAACTTCGTAAGGCAATAACTCTCAAACCGTGAGGAGTTATGTGATGTTCCACATACCACCAGAAATGGAATGACATGTACTATCCATATAGAATAGTATTATTTGAAAATATATCAAAACGCATACTGTTATCCATCAAACAAACTTGGGTCCATTACCCAAACCTGGGTTCTCCAACTTCTCATGGCCATAACTCTCTAACCATGAGGAGTTATGTGACGATCCACATACCACCAGAAATGGAATGAAAATCAATATCCATCTAGGATAGTTTCACTAAAAATTCATTGGCGTTCATCTCATTATTCCACAAATAACCATGGGTTCTCTAGGATAACTCAATCTGCAAAGCGTCTTCCCGTGAGGGATTTCACCATAAGGGGACCACTTTAGAGTTCATCCATTTCTAATTATTATAAACCATGACAAAAAAACAACGAGTCATATTTAAATCAAACAATCTTGGGTCCATTACCCAACCTTTTGTGCTATGGGGCTTTCTTCAAGGGTTGACATCAATGAAAACCAACCTTAATCAGCAATATTGTTGTTGCACAGTGTTGTATGGAGGTGGTACCTCGTTAAACTGAGGTGCATCTTGTCCTGTCATCATTTCTTCCTGCACCCTATAGGTATCTGGAGTTCTTTCCCTCATTAGGTCCATCGTCCTACAATTTTATCATCATGGCTCACTGACTTGCAAAAATTGCAGTATGAGATCTTGGGTACTTTCTAGTACTTTTGCATCATTGGAGAATGATATGGATCATGCCCATGTCTCTTACAGATCTTGCACCATGGTCCTCCTATTGGAAAAGGATTCGGTACTCCTGTTTCCATGTACTGTGTGAAAGTTGGGCATTCATTCTTGTGGTTTCCTTTTTTCTTGCATGTGTTACACCAAACGACTTATATTTTCTCTTTGCCCTTATTATGGTTTAATTGAAATGTGAGGTTATTCAGATCCTCCTTCAGCTCCTCTATTGTTGGATCTGTCTTTTGATACTAGTTCTCTTCTAGCTATAAGGTTTCCTGTAGAGCCTCTACTTGAGTTTGAAACTTTTATTGTCTCAATGGGTATTTCAAGTGTGGTAATAGTGAATTCACAAAGAGATGTATATGTTGCATGCCAGTCATGACATACTTCAACTTACCCTTCAACCGTTTGAACCTCTGATCAATCTACCAAGAAGACTCACCTAGTTTCTATCTGATTTCAATCATCTCATCCATGTACTAATCTTCTGAGCTAGGCTTCTTAAATTCATTTATCAATAGCTTCTTGACATCTGCAATCATCCTTATTGTTCTTGGTGGATTGTTTAAAGCTAGGCTCGTGTACCAATCCAGTGCGCAGTCTCTTAGAGTGATAGCTAACTGTGCAAGTTTTGTAACCTCATCTGTGATCTGATTTACTTCCTAGATCTTCTCGCAAATTAAAAAATGTTTTTCAGGGTCCTCAGATGCCTCTCCCCAAAATTCTAGTAACCTAATGGTGGGATCATGTCCTTCCATATTGAACTGTGATGAAATACTACCTCCGTACGATGTAGATATTTGACTGCTACTTCCTAAACTAGCTCCTCCAATTTCTTTTCCTTGTTTGGATGTACTTCTTGATGTCTTTCTTCCACTAAAATTTGGTTGTCTGAATGGTGGTGTTCTTTCTGGTGTATTATTCACACATGGGGTTATGGGTTCCACACTAACACTAACATGGATGGGAGTTCTACCTCCTATTCCTAACCTTGGACCTCTTGTGTTCCTTTCATATGTTGTGTGCATGATTTTCTCAATTTTCTCCACATCCTGGAGATCCTCTACCTCTTCTTCATCACTTTCCAATCCCTCTCTATCTACTATGGCTCTCTTCTTATTATTCATCTTATATTGGTAGGGTACTCCATTGCGCCTCTTTCCAGCTGTTTCCATGATCTGCTTGGTATGGTTTTTCTCCATCATGATTGGGTCCATGGTCTCCTCCTTCTTTCCCTTATCCATCTCTTCCTTCATTTCTCCACCTATTGTCAGTGCTTACCCCCTTCCCCCATGCACGCAGAGAAGTTTAGTTTTCCGCTTCCATAGTCATCACATCGTTGTTATACAGTAAAATATTGATTGAAGTAAACATCGATCTAATATACCTACCTCTAGGTACTTTTAGAAATGTCTACTTTGTTGTGTTGTAAGACTTTGCGGTATCTACTGCAAATTTTGTGATAAACCCTGCAACAATATTGTCTAACCAAAAATCTATTGTGTGCGTGAATTTGTTTTTAACTTGTTGTAATTGAATGATCTCCACATCATTCCACTCAATCTTTCTGATTTGATTTGTAGGGTGGTTGTATTTCAGCCTCAATAGCCACTCCTACAACACATGCGGGAAATCACAAAAAAATACCTCATGCAGGTCGCTAAACATGTACTTGTCCAGATATTTGCACGGTATTAACTTAGGTTTTTTGTTATGTTTTTGCACAAATTCTAGATCCTTTTTTTTAGCCATCTTTCAATCTTCGCCTTTGTTGTATTCCACGGTCCGAACATTCCCTTTTTATATCTTCATTCTCCGCATGCTTCTTCTACGGATCTCATCCACTCAATCCCATGCAGTTCCAGCCGGTAACAGAACCATTTGTTGGTTATTACTCTTTCTAACTACCTCTTGGTTGACCCAGGTTCAAATCTGAACAGGTTTCCAATAAAACCCTCTAAAATTATCGTCCCTCCTGGTAAACCAAAAAGCAACACAGTACACAAAATGTACTGCACAATCTCACCCAAGATAATTCTATGGGTCATTGCAATGCTCAGGTGCTTGCAGTATAGGAAAGAGTGGGGATATGGGATTGTAAATGATCTTTCTCAAGCCTTAAACAGTTTACTCCATCTATTATTATTAAGATCCATTCATCTATTAAAATCTTGCATGTAATCTAATAGATCTAGCTAACCACATATGTGTAAATCAATCATTAACATGCACTAAAGATGATCAAACATTAGCAGAAAGTAAACAGACATTCTGCCATCACACATGACACAATTTTTACCATGGTTCACCCCCTCCTAGGATACATCCACAAAGATATGGATTCTTAGGATCTTTATTATGCTTGTTGTGATTAATGGCATTGCACTCACTACAATTCTGATCATACAATCATGAACAAGTTTCCACAACTTTTGTGAGGCCGACTAGATCACACCAGGCTCCTCAGCCTATGATCTAACCCTCAATATCTAGCTACCTTACTCTCCTACAGCTCTACAACTTACAAAAATTTATCATAGTAGCTCAAAACCCGGACAACTACTTGGAACACACTTAGACCCACAATACTCTCTCCTTGACTGAACCACTGACCTAGACCTCCTAGGTTCTTATTTATATTGTTTTACAAGCTCATTGGTCGTTACAATATCCTTCCAAAACCCTAACCCTAACATGGTTAGGTTTTCTTGTATGTGTTCCTTGCATGCTTTCATCCCTTACATGTGCTTTCCCTTGCATGTGTTTCCTTTCCTGCCAATTGTTCTTCTCCAAAACTAGGTTTTATTCTCTAAAAATAGGTATTGCCTCAAAATAGGTCTACACCCAACACAAGTACATGAAAAGCCATCACAAATGGATAGTCCTCGTCATGTTGTTTCTAATGGTAGGTGGTAGGCCACATGGTTCCTCATGGTTGAGTAGTAATTCCCTCTTGAAGTTGAAATCCCGGAAGAATGGTTGAGAAGCCCTTAAATAGTTGCAACAAGACATTACAAGTCATTAATTAAAGGGTAAAATGGTTATAACAAGAAAGTATAGGTCGGACCTAAAGTTAAGAAAATATGTCACTTGGAAAAGTATAAATACACTTCAAGAATCCTCTCATTTGTACACACACACGTTTATTGATTATCTATCTTTCAAGTGATCTTTTGGTAAATATTTTTGTAGCATATCTGAGGAATCGAATTTGAGGAAAAAAGGAGTGTGGAAGTCTCGTAGTTGAAAAGAGAGAATGCTTTATGAAAACCCTAATTTAGCTTACCCCATCGGTTCAAGCTACAAGTGTCTCGTGAGGCACCCCCACGGGTTGTATGACACTCATCCCGCGAGGCTAAGGAAAATTTATTGAAGATGTTATCTTATGTTTGTTGGAGTTGATATGCACCAGGTTGATCTACAAGTGTGAGATGATATGCATCAAGTTTTCTACATGATTAAAGGTATGTTCTTATGTGTATTTGATGCTTGTATCATGGATGGTTCGGAACATGATTAAGGCATGTTTTGGAGGCCTTTTTGGTACATGTTTTCATATGGTTGAGGTTCATGTCATGGTGATATCGATACATGCTTGAGACATATCCTTGGTACTTGGTTTATGGATGTTATCATTCATTGTTATAGGCACATATTTGTGATATTGGCATACATTTGAGGCATAGACTTGGTATATGTTTTGGATGTCATTTGATTGAGGCATATCTTATGGTACATGGTTCATAGAGAATATGGTACATGCGTGATATATATTTTGGCACATGGTTTGGATACTTGATGTTCAGCATATATTTTGATATGATCTATGTGAGTAGATCAGATTGATAATGATGATGATGTATTAGTAGCAGTGACAGTGATAGTGATAGATACAGTGACACTGATAGTGATAGATACAGTGATAGTGAAAGTGACATATATAGTGACAATGACAATGATAGATACAGTGACAGTGATAGTGACATTGATCGTTTGATTATCAGTATCAGTAGTAGTGACAGGTTGAGTGTACACTTATTATTTCAGGGAGGCAGGATGGGGCAAGAAAAGGGGGTTGTAGCCTCCTTCTGGTTGGAGCCAGAGAATACAGAGAGTTGGATCTTCCTTCAGGTTGGAGCCTATAAATCAAGGGGTTGGAGCCTCCTTCCAGACGGAGATGGAGAATTCATGGATTTGTAACTTCCTATAGGTTGGAGCCTGTAAATAGGGGGTTGGATCCTCCTTCAAGTTGGTGCTGCAGAATTTGGAATTCGGTGCTTCCTATGAATGTAATCTTTGATATATATAAGAAATCATTCCATGGTTTTCTCCCATTTAGGTTTCCACGTAAAAATCTCTTGTGCATTGTGTATGATGTGATATATTGTTGAATGGTATTGTTTATGGTTATATGTTCATGAAATATTAAATGAATGCATAAGTGATAAATGTGGATGAATTGATGCATACATATTTGGTTAAAAGTGGTAATAATTGCATAATATTGATTCACCCCCCCTCTTAGTATTCCAACAATTGGTATCAGAGCGGGTCCTTCAGAAAAAAATTCTAATCACTGGAAGGTAGATCATGGAGTGCACCAGGAATGGAACACCATTGTATGATGGACATAACTATGCATTCAAGAGCAGAAGAATGAAAAAAATTATACAAGAACAAGGATTTGATGTCTGGAAAGCAGCAGTAAATGGATACACAACACTTGTCACTCCCCCAATAGATAAGGATGGAAAGAAACTCAAAGAAAACAATTCAAAGGCTACAAATTCTATTATGGGTGGTCTTGTTAGATCAATGTATGTCAAGTTTATGCAGTGTGATTCTTCAAAGGATATTTGGGACAAACTTCAAAATGTTTACGAAGGAGATTCCAAAGTCAAAGGGGCCAATGTTGAGATTCAACAAGAATATCCTAGTGAAAATTATGCACCTACACTAGGATGGAGCCTCAAGCTATTTTTAGGTGGAAGTCTATTTTTAGATGATGAGAAAATTCTATTTATATATGATGTCTATTTATAGATGGTGAGAAAATTCTATTTATAGATGTATGTCGACTATTATTATCCCTTAATAATAGTTGGACAATAAATATTAGTCTATTCTCAATGAGCACTTGGAAATAGTTAACTGAAGTGGCAAATCATTTAGCTATAGGAAATTCAAGTTCAACGGTTGACAGGTGGGACATGCAAGTTGAATTAGTTGTAACTGAGTGATTCGAAGTTGTAACAGAGTTGGATGTGTAGTTATGTGAGTTGTAAAGTAGTTTAACTCAGTTAAGTGAGTTAAGATCAGTTGTACTAGTTGTAATTGAACTTACACTAGTGAGAGATCAGTGAATTAATTATTAATTAATTCACAATTAGTGGTCTCACATGGAACTGAATATTACCACTATTAACTACATGCATGTCAGATCCAGTGGAGACCCAGTTGAGATAACAGGTGAAAGGGACAGTTTGACTATCAGTTGTGACTTTAGTGGGTGAACTCATGCAACCACACACACATTGGATGTGCCCATGAGGATTGTGCAGCCTAGGTAAGAGGAATTCATTCATTGTAGGGATTTCCATTAGCAAGGATTGCGCAGAGGAGGCAGGTTGTCTGGAAGTAGTAAATTGACACATGAATTTGTCAATTTTTGTATGACAGTGTGAGACGATTGTATATTGTACTGAGAGCTCTTGTATTAGATTTTTTTATGAGATTATTTCATGATCCATGATATATACATAATATATGATAGTGGGGTTTTTAGCTTTATTCTTTCCCAGTAAAACATCTGTGTTATGTGTGATTGATCTTTCTTCTTGATATTGCAATTGCCAATCTTGTTTTAAATTCCACAAGAATATTTGTAGAAGCGATTATGTATTTAACAGTGGCATATAATTGTTAGATCAAGAGAATCCAGGCAATACATAATTTGTATTAAAATCTCTACATGGTATCAGAGCGCAGAAGATTGCAGAAGCTGAGTTTGTGATTGGATAGAATTCGAATTTGCAAAAAGAATTTCTTGGTGCTACAGCTGATTCAAGATCAAAATGGCTTTCAATGGCTTGAGGTTAAATTATGCACTCGAGAGCAGCTCGAACTACATTTCTTATAGAAAGGATAGGATGGAGGCAATGCTAGAAGACAATGGCTTGAAGGAATTCATTGACAAAGATGTTCCTAAGACAGATGCAGCAGACATTGCAAATCTTGATACATGGAAAAGGAAAGTGGCAAAGGAGGAAGGATCTTGTTGGATGGAGTACGAGACCAAATTGTCTCAAGCCTCCATGGGAAAGTCATACCATATGCAATGTGGAAGACTTTGTTGCATCTATTCCAAAACAATGACCATAGAGTGGTGCTCAAAGATAAACTCGGAAGATCAAGATGGAAAGGGTGACTCCATGCCAAAATATCTTAGAGTTTGTCCAATGTCGGGGATGAGCTTGAAGTGTGGGAATAACAGCCATTGATGATGATTTGGTTATCTTGGCTCTCCTAAGATTTCCCAAGAGTTGGAGCAGTTATCAAGACTCTCTACGGCAATGGAAGGGAAAAATTTCCAGTTAGGGAATGACTATGGTTGGATCTAGTCTTGAGGAAAGTTTAGAATGGAACACGGAGATGACTCTTCATAAAGCATGAAGTGATGAAAAGGATTGTGCTTTGGATGCCAAGGCAAAGGAAAGGGAAGGGAATAAATTCCATTCAAATCAGTCTAAAGTCAAGAAGTTAAGTTGTCCAAAATGAAGTGTTTTTCTTTATCGCGAACATGGGCATCTCGCTACTAGCTGTCCAAAGAAGAAGAAGAACAGAAAAGGTTGTTGGAGTTTTAGCTGGTGAGGCCCTTGCCTTGCAATTTGAACTTGACTTCTCCTTGATCATGCATGGCGTCAAGTGCATTGGGATCGGTGTGGTATTTGGATAGTAGCTCTTCCTTCCATATTGGGGAGATAAGGAGCTTTCAGTGACTTGCGGAGAAAGATCTCAAAATGCATATTGAGATGGAGGCAGCGATGGGCCGATCTGATCACGGTAGCATTGGGTACCATTACCTTTCCAGAGAGTCAGGGAAACCATTTCAGTGAAATATATTATGCAGTTCTAGATGCGAAGAAAAACTTGGTCTCAGTCCCAATGTTGGAGGGCGGAGAGGCTATGATGTTATTTTCAACGATGGAAAATATTTTTTGCAACATAAATCAACGGTTCAAGTCAAGAAGACCAAGGGATTTGAGTTAAGAATCTCTACAATATGGAGGTAGATGGTTGCGTTTCCATGGTGGGAAAGGTAGAAAAAGTGGTGAGGCAGGATGAGGGAGAATTATGGCCTGACAGTGGGTCACATCTTCATCATGGAGCAGCAAGAAAATTATGCGACAAATATTTATTGGACTTCCAATGGGAACAATTTATCAGTTAGATCAGTGCAAGATTTGCACCATGGGGAAGTATGTAAAGTCCACCTTTCATGAAAATGAGAACCATGCTTCAGTGATCACGGAGAATTCACATAGGCGTGTGTGGACCATTCTCGATTAGCTTCAGCAACCAAAACATAAGTATTATGTTATTTTTGTTGATGAATTTTCCTGTAAATGTTATCTTCTTCATGCAGAAGAAGGATAAAACATTCTCAAAGAAATTCACAATGATTTAAGTGGTGGAGAAAGAGTGAGGCAGTAGGAGCGCTCACGAGGGCTTGATAATGGTGAAGAATACATCTCTAATGAATTTAAATACTTCTCTGAGAAAGAAGGAATTGAAGAGAACTCATGGTGCCTCATAACCCACAACAAAATAGGGTCACAGAGAGAGGAAAAACAGAGCAGATAATGGGTACTGACTACGAGAGGTGTTGCATGATGAGAACCTGTGCATTTATGGAGTGGAATCATACAGCAACTGCCGGTATGTACAAAACCATTGTCTCATAGAGTATTTTGCATGAGTACACCTGAAGAAGTGTTTATTGTTAATAAACCTGATGTTTCCCATTTTAATATTTTTGGCTCATATGTTTATGTGCATGTGACCAAGAAAGACATGAAGAGAAGAAGGCGGAAATGGAAGCCTCTTTTGAAGTTGGGATATTTGTGGGGTACACAAAAACACCCATGAGTATCATGTATTTTTCCTAACATTAAGATGACTGTTATGCTGTGGGATATAAAATTACGATGAGGAAATCCATGTTGTTGGCCAGCAGAGGGAGCTAGACTTGCCTGCAAAGGAGGAATTGTTGGTTCCCAAAGATGAGTCTCAAGATGTGGATCCCGGACACATGAGGAGTTAGTGGAGTGGAGGAAGCCACTCATGCGAGCCATCCATCCATGGAAATGGAAAAAAAGCGTAGCTGCGAGGAAGGCGATAGATTGAGACTAGATGTTTGCATAGAATCTTGGAAACCTCTACTTCACCAGTATGAGGCAGAGACAATCTTCTGTCCCGATTCTTGAATACATGGATCTTATGAGTAAATGTATTGTGAATAAACCATTTTTCTTTCAGGAAGCAGTGCAGGACACCATTTGGGTTGATTCTATGGTAGAGGTATGACTCCATTGTCAAAAATAGGGCATGGGAAATTGTCCCAAGATCGGTTGACAAATCGATGTAGTTAGTTCGAGATGGATCTACAAGGGTAAGATTTTAATCACATTGTTCTTTATGTTGATGATTTAATATTGATTGGTTATGAGAAGTTGATACACTCATGTAAGGAGGACCTTGCAAAGGAGTTGAGATGAAGGATATGGGCCTCCTTCATTATTTTCCTTGGATTGGAAATATGGCGAGGAGATGGTGAACTTTGTGTCTCAAAGTATGCAAGGGGAGACAGGTAAGTTTCCACGTGGAGGGATAAAACCCATGGGATAATCACCTCTTCATTTGGAAGAAGAGGATACTACTTCTTGAGAGGTGATGGATGCTACTATCTATAGAGTTAGTAGGTTCAGCTAATGTATCTAGTGAACATGAGATTGAACATTTTCTATGTGGTTAACTGGTGAGTCAAGTGATGGTTAAACCTACCAAACTCTTTGGAAGGTGGGTAAGCATGTCTGAGATATCTGAAGGGCACACATCTAATAATGTCTTATGAGTAGAGACGGATGGATGTAGTGAATTTGCATGGCTTCACGGAATCTGATTGGAAGGGCAGCCCTATGGACAGAAAGAGCACATCAGAGGGATCTTTAGTATCCTTATCTCACAGTTTGTTTCTTGAAATACGGCCGAGAAACAAAGATGTAAGCACTTCAGGATTGATAAGTGAAATACATGGCAGTGAGTCAACCTACATGTGAGGCTATCTAGATGAAAAAGATCTTGGTTAGTTTGTTTTGTTCTCATTTAGATCCAACGATTCATTGATAATCGGTGCATTAAAATAGCCGATTAATCCTATGTTTCATGATAAATCTAATCATATAGATATATAGTATCATCATATCGAGACGTGTAATGCGTGAGGAAGATCATGTTGCTTGATACATTCCCTACAGGAAGATGGGATACATACATTTTGTGGCTCTGAGGAGAAAAATTTGAATACCATAGAGACATGAATGAGGTGAAGGATAATCCTTTCTTGTTGAGAGAATTATTTGAGATTCAAGAAGAATATCCTAGTGAAATTATGCACCTACACTAGGATGGAACCTCGAGCTATTTTAGGTAAGAGTTTATTTTTTAGATGATGAGAAAATTCTATTTATAAGTAATGTTTATTTATAGATGATGTATATTTATAGATGATGAATAAATTCTATTTATAGATGTATGGAACTATTATTATCCTTAATAATAGTTAAGACCTTATAAATATTAGTCTATTTCAATGAGCACCAGAAATAGTTAAGCGTAAGCAAATGGAGTTAGCTACTTAAAATTCTAGTTTAAAGGTTGATTAGTGGGACATGCAAGTCAGGTGAACATGGCGGTGATTAAAGGATTATAGCAGTTGGATGTGTAATGTCAGGATTTGTAAAAAGTAGTTTAGCTTCGATTAAGTGAGTTAAGCCAGTTATTCAGATTATGCTTGAACTTACACTAGTAGAGAGATCGATGGAATGGTGATAATTAACTCTGATGGTGGTCTCATGGCCCGAAAATTTACCATTGTTAACTACATGCATACCAGATCGGTGGGAGCCAGTTGAGATAACGGTGAAAGGGACAGTTTGGCTAACTCGATTTGCTTGACTAAAGTTGGTGCACTCATGAAACCACACAAACATTGGATACCCATGAGTTATGCAGCCCTAGGTAAGAGAATTCATTCATTAGGGGATTCGCCTTGAGAGGCTGAGGTTATGCAGGAAGCAATAAATTGGCATATGAATTTGTCAATTTTGTATGGCAGTGTGAGGCGATTGTATGTTATCTTGAGAGATCTTGGATTAGATTTTTGTATGAGATTGTTTCATGATCCATGATATACATAATATATGATAGTGGTGTTTTAGCTTTATGCCAACTTCCTTGGTAAAACATCGTGGTATGTGATTGATCTTTCTTCAAATGTACAATTGGCGATGATGTTTTAAATTCCCATAAGAATATTTGTAGAAATGATTTTGTATTTAACAATGGCACATAACTGTTAGATCAAGAGAATCGGGCAATGTATATTTGTATTAAAATTTCTGACCAAGCTATAAATTTATAGAGGTCAATTTGAATAATTGAAAATGAAGAAGGAAGATGAAGATATTGCAACCTATTTTCTGCGAGTTTATCAAATAGTGAATGTTATTCAAAGGTTTGGGAGAAGAAGTTAAAGAACCAATCATTGTTCAAAAGGTACTAGCTCTCTTCCAATGAGATTTGAATCCTAAGATTTATGCCCTAGAAGAAAGAGAAGATCTTTCCACATTAATTATGGATGAGCTACATGGACCTCTGTATGAAATGAGAATGAGCATGAGACTCCATCCAAAGGAAGAATCTTTCAAGGGCATCTAAGAGACAAAGGAGAGAATAAAGTAATCAAGAAACCAAGTTCTTGGTACAGTGATGATTCACATGAAGATGAAACTGACAAGTACAAAGGTACGCTTCCCCTTAATTGTGGTGGGAGTGGTCATTTTTCTTCTAAATGTCCCTATGCTAAGAATCAGATGTGATGAAGAAGAATCTCCCCAAGAAAGAAAAGAAATATAAAAGGAGACAGAGAGGAAGAAACAAATGTACTCTTTATGGCCTTTGAAAATGATGAAGAGGATTATGAAGAAGAAGTTGAGGTATATCTTGAAGCAAAACTAATAATTTTCTCAAGTGAACTAAAGAAAGGGAAGAAAAAAATCACTCAAGGGAGAATTAATCAAGATAAAGAGAGTTCTCAAGAGTCTAACTCACGAAGATTGGCGGATGATTATGAACACGAAATTACACAAGTTGAAGCAGGAAAAGTTAAAGTACTCAAATTCTGGACGGAAAAAAAAAAGGAGGAGAGCTTAGAAACAGAAATAGATTCACTAAGGAAGGAAATTCATAAAAAAGACATGCAGTAGAACATCACTGAATAATAGATGAAATCAACATTGCTCAAAGACCATATAATGATAGGTCTATACTAGGATACAACCAAACATATATAGAGAAGGGTTTGAGCTCTATGACTACAAAAGAAGAAGCATATTACAAGACTTATGCAGAAGTCACTAGAGGATCCACCAAGAAGGATGAATGCAAGCCTTCAAATGAGAACAATCATGAATATGAAATAACTCAAGAAGAAGATTATAGAATGATTATTTACCATCTAGAAGACCCATGTTTCAGAATCAACAGACACCCATGGAAAGGAATGAAGAACAAAACTATAGAAGAATGACACCATTCTAAAGATCTTCCAGGTATCAAACTATATTATTAGGTTCATGTTGTGTGCATGTAATTTTGGGCACAAAACTATAAACTGCAAATATTATAATAGATACAACTAGGAAGGTCACTCTAGAATTGTCTCGAGGAAAGCCTCAGAGCATTTAGAAACTAGCTTGACTTTGGCTGGATTAAATAATTAAGTAGAGATATTATAAATGAAAAAAATTGGACACACGGCCAAAGATTGCAGATTGAAATTTCCTCCAAAGGAACCAAAGCAATAATTCAACATTCGCTGCAAAATGATCATCAATTTGGATGAGAATGTCGAGGATAAATAGATCTTGAAAGAATGTTCCATTTCTCTATATTGATCTATAACTTGTTCACGACATCTCAATTTCCAAAACCTTGTTTCACTATGCTTGTTTGTATCAAGTTCCCTAGACACTTCTCTTTTTACAATATTGAGTGTTTTTGTTTTGCTTGAGTATATTTTCATGTTCTTTTAGCAAGATAGATTTGAATATTAGCATAGTCTGAGTGTGTCCCATCACAATTTTATTCTAATTCTCAATTTTTCCTAAGTTTAAAAGAGAGACAGAGAAGCTACAAAAATGTCACCATTCATGAAAAAGCCTAAATATCATTGTTTTGAGCATGTTTTGGTCCTGAAATCGTGTTAGATATTATAAGATCGTGGAGAGAATCATGTAGTATTGGCCATTCATATCACAATTATGATTCAATACAGGGCCATGGTTTAATGAACACCAGTATACTTGCTAGTACATCTACCAAACATGATTTTTGGGCCATGATTTTCAACATTCAAAATTATGATTCAAAGAATTATAATAACTAAATTGGGATGATTTTCAACATTCAAAATTATGATTCAAAGAATTATAATAACTAAATTGGGATCCTAACAACATTCTTGTAGCCAAGGAAGCCTCTCCATATACATTGCTTGTGAAGGAGATTTTAAAGCTCGATCAAATTGAAACCCTAGCATCTGCAGGTTGACAAAAATCGTAGTCAGTGTGATGGCACCCAAGAAAATTGGTCAAGTGCTTCATTTGGAACTAGAGGAGCTCAAATTATTCAAATCATATCTCAAGAATTGAGCAAAAAATCATTAATGCAGGTTGGTTTGAATACTGTTGCAATTTCCAGGAGCATCATGAAGAGATTTCGATGTTGTTTGCAAAAAGTCAAAGATACGTGGAAAGTTCTCGTCATTCTCTGGGTATCAAATTTCAGGAATATATTCTGGCCAAACCATAAGGAATCATCTAAAATGGTTAAAAACCCACTTCGGGAATGGGACGATTTATACTAATGATAGGAGGTTTTCAAAATTTCACATCAATTTAGGAGAAACTCATCGTGGCAATTTTTACAATGCCCAGACATCACTTAAAGCTTCAAAAAGAAAAGGAAATACTTCAAAAATATTTTCAAAATTGTAGGAGGCCTCCCCTATGGCTAAACAAACTAGATAAAGAAAAGGGAAACTTGAATTACAACAGGAAGAAAAAATCAAGCTAGAGCCTAAATCCTTTGCATCTAAACAGGAATTTGCAGGTTTTGGCAGGGTATATACAAGGAGAATGACTAAGCAGAGGACAGAACAGTTACAAGAAGTTAAATCTGACCCTAATGAAAAAATTGATGATACACATGTTGAAACTTCTCTGAAACTGAAATAGAGTAAAATAAATAAAGAGCAGGTTCCAAAGAAGATTTAAAAGGGAAAGAAACAATTTCCAGAGCCAGAGATAGAATCTTCTCATTCAGAAGAAGAAATGGAGGAAGACCCTACCTATGTTCCATAAATGCATGAACTGCCAGAATTGGATATAGAGGAAATACAAAGCATGTCTAAATCTACAGAAAAGGAGATCAATGAAAAGTCACCTTCAAATGAACATAAATATGAAATGAGGACCAAAAATCCCAAACTCTCGATAGATCTCAACAGACCTACACCTGAAGAAGACTATGGTGAATGCAGAGCATAAATAGGAGATGCACCAAGGAAGAGAAAATTTAAAAAATTGTAGGAAATCATAAAGTAATTAAAACATGAAAACAAAGCACTTGAATTGTGGAATGCAATTTTTGATAACCTTTTTGACAAGATATTGAAGCAGTTCAAGGAGAAGAAGCCCTTTTTGAAAATATAATTTTGATCACAGCCCTATGCAGACTCAGGGATCAAGATTTCAACTCATCTACCTGTAGCAGTTGCAACAACCTATACTTTTAAGGATCAAAATATTTTTGAGGTTGTGATTTAATCTTAGAATCAAGTCATTTTCCTAAAGACTAGAATTATGGATTGCAATGCAATGAATGTAACAAAATATAATCCCTATATGTAAGCCAAAAATCAGGACTCAATCCCAACTACATCTAGATTCTAGGATCTTTTGAAACCGATTTTGTGTATAAAGAGAAGCTTTGTGGATAGAGTTAGGGGTTCAAGTGGGAGGTAGGAAGACACACTTTTTTTTATTGTAAATTTTAGAATCCACTTCATTCTACACTTAATGGAAAAGACTATCTAATGGTTAGACTATCTCATCTTGTCTATATTTTTTTTTTTCTTACTTGAATGCATGTGTATTTTTTGTGGAGAAATGATGTATCATGTTTATGTTTGAAAACCAATAAATATTTTGTTGATTGCTTACTTGTTACAGGAATTGTGTTCAAGTACTTTAATTCTTGTTTTTTGAATGATATTTGGGATCAAGGATTTTCTCCGTGAGTAAACAAATTGTGAACTTACAGTTTTTCTCCATTTATGTTATTCTCTTTATCTAGATCATTAGATTGGATACCATTGACTAAGTAAATGTGGTAGGAATTTGTTTTTGCAACCAGAAATTGATTTTTTCTATTTCATTCACTACTTGACACATAAACCAATTCAAAACCTAAAATAGACCTACAAAACATAAACCATTGCAATAAATGGGTGCCCTAGCTTGCCCTTAGCATTCAAGGACAACTTTAGGGACTAACACTCTACAATATCAAAGAAGAAGAAGTGATTGGTACATTGATAGGGACTAACACTCTACAAGCTCAAAGAAGAAGCAGATGAATCTGTTTTGTTTGGCAATGACAACTCAGCCAAAATTATAGGGAAAGGCATAGTCAAGTTTGGGCGTAAGGATGCCAAGGCATAAAATTTCATACTTGTGCCTTGCCATGGAGTATTGTGCAGGTGGAGACATGCATTCTCTCGGGCTACGCCAGCATGGCAAGCACTTTAGTCTCAGATCTGCAAGGTTGGTATACGTCTTTTATGTGTACTGATTTCACCCGTCGTGTTTTATGTTGCTTGTTGGTTTTGTCTGGTCTAACATAATAATGGTTAAGTTGTTGTTGGGTGAGTATGTGTGTTTGTTGGGCCTTCCCCTTATCCTCTGTAAAATGTATTGTATGAGTACATGTGCGATACAACAATGAAATATACCTATTTCTTATGGTTTTTGTATTAACTGTTGGTTTTCTAATTTTTTGTTTGCTTGCTTTGTGAGTTTGCAGATTGGGTCTGCCATTGTTATTCGGTTCCTTGAAAAAAAAAATATTGAGTATTGAGTATTGCCTATGTTGATTCTTTAAAATATTTCATATTGTGTAGGATCCTCTCTAACAGAACCTAGAATTTCATAAATTTAAACATAACATTTCTATTATAATTTCTTTACGGTTCTACATTCAACAAAATAATAGTTCATGGCTCAGCAAAATTCAAAATGGGCAAGATGATATAAATAACATATTGAATAACATACACAGCATAATAAAATAATGAACCATCATACGATAATGAACATGCCATAATAATGAACAAAAATACCTCTCAAGTGATGTTGTTTCCCAACTCTGTCTATCCAAGTTGAAGCTGAAACTGTGCCCAAGCTGCTCTGCCAAACTCTGCCCAAAACTGAATCTTTCCTCCTAG